>APFE031757553.1:6667-22172 GCA_000404065.3 Pinus taeda
AATAAATAATTTTTTTATTAAATATTTGTTTTTTACACCACACTTATTCTCACTTTTAAATAAAGAAAAAGAAAAAACAACTAACCATTGAGCACTGGAAATAAAATTTAATGAACAATCAAAATAGAATTCAAAGAGTGAGTTCGAAATTCAAGTTATTTTAGGTCTAAAGACAAAAAAATTTAGAGTGTGTTCCAAAATCAATTTATTCTGGAATTTGAGATGCAAAAAAATCAACCCATTTCGCCGGTTGTTAAACAAAAGCTAGCCAACAATAAGTTAACCTTTTTTTTTTATTTTTTTGTTTAGAAGAAAAAACACAAGTAACTTCTATTAAATAAAACAGTTCCAGTACATTTTCCATATGGTTGGTAGAATACAAAATCTCATAGAAGAGATCAACAAAAAAAACCATAAACCATAGCTTGTAGCGAAAAATGTCAACCCGAGAGTTGTAGAAAAGGAGCTAAGAGATATACAGGTTGGCATTAGAGATCATGAAACAAAAATTATATATGAGATGAAAGAGTCGAGTCCCAAAGGTCCAGAACTAACGAAGCAATAAGTAAGAAGCATGTAATGAAATAAAGAGATGTAAAAAGACCAAAACAGAGGTAGACTCCAAGGATAATGAATCATTTGAGATCACAAAAATTATGGCACATCGAAGATGTCCTAGGCCAATTTCTTGTCCCGCATGTGAAGGATTAATCAAATCGTGCCATAAGTAGACTCTAGACCCTGTTTAGATAAACGATTTGCCACAATGTTATGATGCCATAAAATATGAGATATTGAAATTTGTTCAAAGGCTTACATAAGATATGGAATGTGAGCCATCCAATGAGATAATGCTGGAGTCGAAATTGAGGATTGTCCCACCGCCGCTTCTACGAGATATTTCAAGTCCCCTTAGAAAGATAAATGCTTGATTCGGAGGGACTTTGCAAGGACCAACAATCCCTAGAGTGTCACGACTTTAAATTTCTAATTTGTACCCGAATCGCCACACCAATGATTAATTGTCAACCAAACCCCACAACCACAACATTTGTTTTGAGCCACTTCGTCGAAGAAACTTGCAAGAAAAGATACCTGTGTAGGAGGAGATAAAAATATATGAGGTGCAAAATTTCACGAAGGAGGTGCTACAATAGATAGCCAAGCCAAAACACGAGAGAAAATATGAAAGGGATTAAGAGGCTTGTCATAAAAAATTAACTTGTTACAAGCCTTCCAAATCTCCCACGTCACGAGCAAAGGAAGAGGCTTGAATATCCCACGAGGGTGAAACCACCATTTGAAACAAGATTCCAATGAAATAAAAGTCTCCCAATGTGAAATCTTGAAATGATACATAATGCGTGCCCACACCTCCATAGACATGGGACAATTGATGAACAAATGGCCAACATCCTCAATAACATTATGACAAAAAGTGCACTAGCCTAGACCGTAGAAACCCCACTTGAACAAATTGTCCCAATAAGAATTATGATCTTCCAGGCCAACTAGAAAAAAGAACCACTTTCAAAGGAATCCTCCACTTCTAGGCCAACCTAAACCACATGTGTCATTGGGGAAAGGAGGTGTTTAAGATGTGTTGATATACATCATTAGCCACCACCAATCCTTGCCGCAAAGCACCATACCAAACGAGAACACCACCCCTCCCAAAAATCATAAATCCAACATTATTGAAGGTCTGGATCAGATAATTCCGACTAGCACTAAATCTCTAGGAAGGCCCAGTGCCTATGCAGACTTCCAGATAAAAGAAGGAAGATCGTAATGGTATCTCACAATGGATTGGTCCAAAAAGAAAATCCCTTTATTATGTAGAGCATACATAAACTCAAAATTAAATAGAGGGGAGGGAGAGACTCCAAGAATAAGATCCAATCCTACTAGAATACAAATACCACAACTGAAAGACCAGATCATTCTATCCATCAACTAATGGCTTACGTTGGAAAAGGTCAACGAAATGTATGAACCTATTCTGGAACCAATCCAACCCATCCGATACCACTCAAAAATTTATTTTCCCTGAAGATACTTTTCTGCAAAGATCAATTGCCATAGGCCCTTTCCAAATAGTGCACACTAGAGTGATTTAACTAAAAGGGCCCAATCAAATCTTCTTAAATCAAGTAAACCCAAACCATCCATCTCAATCCCTTTTGTGATCAAAATAAGTTTGACAAGGTGGTATTTCTTATGTTCCCCCTTCCCCGACCAAAGAAAGTGTGACAAAACGGAATTGGTCCTGTTGATAATATGAGAAGGATGTTCAAAGAGGTGCATCCAATAAACCATCAACTGCTGAAGAAATGATTGAATCAATATATACCTACTGCGCAAAGACAACCACCTATTAATCCAGAGAGAGAAGTGCTTCTCGAACTTCTCAACCAACCAGTACCAGTCCATTATCCTATAACAATTGGGCTTGAGGCGAAAGCCTAGATAGGTCAAGCCTCTGTCCAACAAAGAGACTTGGACATTGAATAGTCTCGAAATGCACTCAATAACCTCCATGTTCTCAGAAGAAGAGATAAGGATAGATTTATTCCCACTCATATACAAGTCAGAGGTTGCTCCAAAATGAGACTAATATGGTAGAAAGTAAGCCACTATTCCCACGAATCTGACCCGAAAGTAAGAGCATCAGCTGTGAAGGAGAGATGAGAGACATGGATCAAACGAGAAAATTTAGGCCATGAAAGAACACTCGAGATTGAGCCTCCCTGATTTTTAAACTGAGACCATCCATAAAAAGAATAAAGAGAAGAGAGGAAAAGGAGCATCCCTATCAAAGCCCTCTGCTCTCTTGAAAAACTTTAGAAGGAAAACCATTAAGAAGAATAAGAAAATAGGTAGAGGATGCGTAAGAAAAAATCCATGCAATATTTTCCATAGAGAGTCCAATCTTGAATAAAATAATATATGAGAAATCCTAGTCGATACAATCATAAGCGTTATGCAAATCAATATTCAAAATAATGGAATCCAACTGCTAGGTGTGGATGGAGTGAAGGAACTCATGTGCAATGGATACCACGTCTTGTATCTAGTGACTAACCAGAAAATCAAACTACTCAAGAGAAATGAAAGTAGATAGTACCTACTTGATTCTCCCAGCAATGATCTTAGAGATCAACTTGTACGTAATGTTGCATAGGGAGATAGGGCAGAAATCAAGGAGAGAAAAGAGATGTGATGATTTAGGAATCAGGGCAATAAAGGTATAGATTAAACCCTCAATATCCCACCACAAACATGGGGTTCTTAAACCATAGATAGAAGGCCCATGCTGACAAGATAACAAAAAAAATGTAGAAAAAACTCCACCATCCAGCCTTCTAGCCCAGGACTCTCGTCCTTGATGAAATATTTGAGAACATCCCAAATTTCTTCATTTAAGAACATCATAGTGGAAGGCATCAATCATGATCGTTTAAGATCTTGCAGTCAAATTCCATTCCTCTAATTATTTAACACAAGGATTAATGGAGACATTGTCATAAATACATTGTAGTTAACTGTTCGACATAATGTGTTCAGAGTCCTATTGGCATATCTTATGCAATACTAACCATAGTGAATAAATAGTTAGTATGAACTTTAGTATATGTAATTCATAGAGCAAAAGGCCTAGCATGGATGACTTGAACCACTAGCTCTATCATGGCAACCTTAAAACATAATTATTCATCCTACCTAGTTGTTTCATGCATCATTATTTAATTACCTTTCTACACAAAGATCACACATGAAACTATACACATATGCTGAGAGAATTTGACAATATACAAGGCAAATAACAACATACAACAAATCCCATATAATGTATTTCGATAAGAGAAATTGAAATAATGTCACTTGGAAAACCTAGCACTGCCACCCAACCTAGAACTACCTACTTCTAGTTTGCCCTCGAGCCAAGATTTCTTCCCATTGATCAACTGCCTCATGTTGATCTCTTTCATGGGTATTTGATACCCTCTTTCATGATATTCTTTCCATTAGTGGCATCTCGCTTTTATGGATCTTTTTATCCATTTTCCTATGCTTTTCCAAGAAAAGCTCCCCTTTATCTCCCTCGAGGATTTTCCTCATAAAAGCTTGCCTTTTCTCTGGCAAGGCTTTTATGTTTTTTCTTAACTTAGCATCTTTCCCCAGCTAAGTGGTTTAATGGATATTTATCTCCAAATCCATTAATCTCATCTAGATCTGGATCTAGAAGTCTTATCATGAAAATATTATCGATTCCCATTCAACAATGGGATTTGAAAAGAATATTCTCTCTTGATGTCTTGCTTTTCTAGGTGATTAATTATTTTATTTATTTCATAAATTATTTACTTTTCTTGTTACACGTCAAACCTACTTTTTCTTAGCTTAAGTTAGCAAAGTTTTACATAGAAGGGGGCGTGTTACATATATGCAATTTTAAACAACATAGAAAATACAAATTTAAATAAGCGAACATCCGATTTTAAATTTTTAAATATTAAAAGAAAATACAAATTCAAATAGAAAAACTCATAATATATAGTTCCAAGTTGTAACGAACCTCCTTGTCCTACCCTAGAGTTTAGCTATTAAGATCCCATTCTATAAAGTTTCTTTATTTTTTCTATAGGTAATCATTAAGATGCAATACTAGCAAGCATATCTTTAGCCTACCCTTATATCATCATTAGTAATTCTATAATAGACTCCACAATCATTATCAGCTTAAGAATAGAGTGGTTTTGGTATCATATTTCAACCTTATTTTCAAGGCTTATGTGTGATATTTCTAGCAAACGTGATTTAGTATATGAAGGTGGAACTAACCATAACATGAAACCTATAATAATTTCCTTACCTACATCAATGATCTTAATTAAACTCTACTATCATGATCATCCATCATTATTATAGGTCATGTTTCCATCATGCATAACGAATTGGTTAATTAAATACAAATATTAGATCAGGCATTATATAGGTAACCTATGTCATACACACACTAGGTACTTTCAGTAACCTGGTGATATTCAAGTCAATTTCATTGGATATCTTATAGACCCATATATGCATAACTAAAAAGATGTACCATCAATTCCTTACACTGCATGAAGGAGCATCTAATTTGATTATGCATGACATAGACCATGGTGAACCTTTGATAATACTATGGGAGACACTCCTCCATAATTATTCCACATGCATGAACATCTACAAAACACTAAAGCATGCTACTCTTTCTTACCACTGCAAAGATAATCTTAATAACATCGATGTGCATATGAGATCACACGATATTTACACGCATTACTGAATCCATCATTTCTATACAAGAGGAAATTAAGAAATCCATATATCTAAATTGTTGGATTTAACATCCTAATAATTTTATTAGCACACAAACCCATGTAATTCATTCAAACATTCCCATGGTGAGGAAACTTAGTAAATCATCTCATAGAAGAATTAGAACAATAAAAGAGACTTAATAAAATCCTCTCATAAACAAGCTGGAACTATCACACAGTAAGAGAGAGAGAGAGAGAGAGTAAGAATAATCATAAAAACATCCCACACATCTGACACCAACTGAAACCTCACATGGAGGGAGGAGAATCACCACCCAACCATGAATCACCTATGATCCCCCCCGAGCCAAAGATCTTGCCAAGGATCAACTACCCTCAATTGTTCACTGGGTATTTAATACACTCTTTAATGATTGAGCTACCAATATCGGTGTCCTGCTTTTATAGATTTTTCCATTTTACTAGGTCTTTTTTGGAAAATCTCATCTTTATCTCCCACGAGGCTTTTCCTCATGAAATCTTGCCTTTATCTCACAAATATTTTATGTCGGATGTGTCTTTATCTCCAATCCATCTGATGGATATCCAATCCATCCCAACTTATCTAGAATCAGATCTAGAAGCTTATCATGAAGGATAAATATCTATCCCATTCCTCATGGGATTTGGCAAGAATCTCCTTTCGCTTGTGCCTGACCCTCCAAGTAATTTATTTTATTAATTTATTTAATAACACATTTTCTTTTCATAGTACATATCACCTATCTTTCCTTAGCTTAGGTTTAATATAGTTTAAGCTACAAAGGAGGGTATCACACCTAGCTTCCCTTAGCTTAGGTTTACAATCATATAACACACAAGGTAGGATAGGACAATCATATTTAGCTTAGCTTAGGTTTACAATAATTTAGCACACAAGGGAGGATATTACACCTGACCTTAACTCAGCTTAGGTTTACAATAATTTAGTACACAAGGGAGGAGTGTTACATACTGGCCCCCTTAAATTTTACATCATCCTCAGTCTATCACTACATCATGTACTCATTCACAGGTAGCTAGTTTCGGAATCAATAACCCTCATGGCTCTGTCATTTGATGAAATTTTTTCAATGTACATCCGTCACGAGCAGTGCTTCAAGCACATCTTCTTCCATAGGTACATCGGTCTCAAGGAGTGCTCTCCTTTCACATCTATCTATAACATTGTTTTCAAACAATTTGTGAGAATTTCTAGATGCAAAATTTTAACTATGATAAATATCATAATCCGTTACTTAATATTATTAAAGCAGTTATTACTTATCATTTATTTTATCTTAAGAATGCATTTCTTTTTCTTGCATTTTTTCAAGCGTTTGTGTTCTTGTCAAACACTAGCTTCTTGTAGTCTCTCTGGATATAACACATCATTTAACATATTTTCCACATTAATATGCTTACAAGGTCATAACATATTAGTTCACATAACAATATATATTCATCATCTAAATATTCATCGTAATTTTATGTATTCCAAACTGCAAACCATAGTTACTTATACCAAACTTACTTTCCTTCTTTTGGGTAACCTCCAAATTTGTTTACTTGGCTAGACATCTATCCAATGACTCTATGCATACCTATACACAAGGTATGTTATACACACTAATACACATTTCATTTTTGAACCTTGCAGCATATGTAGTCATACGGGTATCGTATATATTGTTGTGCATATTACCATCTGTGTTATAGCCCATCATACCATTCCCATGGTATCACCTCCATGACAAAAACTTTGTCCACATATTTTCCTACCATGTTAGTATCATACCAAACATTCTTTTTTATTTTCCTAGCAATTAAAATTACTATGCTGAGTTGACAAGGAATTTGTATGAGCATGGTTCGTTTCTGTAATGAGAGAAAGTTTTATCAAGTGTAAATCATTCTTAGGTTTCATGTGGTTGTAACACAATATTAGTAATATAATATGTATTCATGCATATTTTCATCTTAGGTAGACTATTAGCTCATATATTAATAATTGTTGGACCAATACTTCATTCTTAAATCATTTATCTTGGGTGATTTACTATTTTTGTTTTTATGTTTCAACAACTTAACCACTCTACACTACACTTTACCAACGTGATCATTATGTCAATCATATTCTTTTATTTTGCAGATTACTCCCCTTTTATGGGGATTCGGGTGGCCACATCCTTAAGGTTGTTGACCTGAATTCACCATGAGTTGCAAGATAATTCCAACAATTCATTAAACTCAAGACTCTTTCATGCGATGGATGCTTGACACCTTTCATCAACCAAATGATAACTACAATATTGGTATCAGACTATAATATTGTGTACCCATGTGTTTACATGGAAGATTCATATGCCTCATTATTATGTGTAGATTTTAGCATGATTTTTTCCACAACAAGTTTATCTTGATGACCCCTTAACCAGGCTTATGATAAAAATATACCAAACAGTCCATGACAATGCATGAGTATATGTATCATACAACAATAAGACAACATTGGAAACATGGACTTCCTCTATTAAATCCAGCTATGATGTTAATATCATGATGATATATTTCAATTACATCAATGTTTAAAATGATCACAAGATTTCTTAGTCAACATTCTCATAACATGTTCAAAATCATATATTAACCATATCCTATGAATAGGGCATATTTTCTCATGGTCAGTACCTAACAGCATAAGTCCTCTTCCATAGCCATTGTAGCAAACTACAATTTGTGCATAACATTTGTCATAATAGTAATTATTAACCGTTATAGCTTGCTAATTTCACTGTATCCATGGTTCCTTATCCTATAAACCTTTCAGAGTGGATGATTATTCTATCATCATCACACCTTTCTCCCCATGGATATAATATCCTATGGAATTGATATCCCAAATCTATCATCTTCCCTTTTGACCATTTTTTTTAAGGTAAATAGTTATGTAGGCTTTAATTACTTGGTTATAAGGATTTTAATATAGCAGTAGGAATTAATACCTACCTAATTAATCCTCTAATTTGACCATAATTCTCTCAGGGTGTGATTAATTCATATTTTTTAAATATGAAAATTTCTCATAGTTTGGTTCTCATTGTTGCTTATCATAATCACTTAATAATTCATGTATGTAAAAAAGTAGGATGGTAAATTTATTATAAAATAAATAAAGTAATATCGATCCCTTAAATGCAGGCCACACTTGCCAATTACGCTAATGTTAATAAGAACAACACAACATTCACAAGTTCTCTTGGTGTAAACATGACATATTTATGAGTGGTACACCTTTCTTGCTTGGTACATGATAATTTATGCTAAATTTTGCCTGAGATATAATTCAAGCGAGTGAAAGTTCTATACATGTACAAGTGAATTCCTACCTACTTGCATGACATTCCAGTGAAGAGATAATCCCTTTCACAATTCAAGGTATACATAAATACCCACCAAGTACTAACTTATGAATAATAGTAAATCATAATCATTGTTACTTATCCCCATGAGAGATTCAACAATGAGTCTAGGAAGTGTCTCAATTCTCAATTCCTAACATGGAAGGGTTCCTGCTTATTAAGTATTCACCCGAACACCTTATCTGTATCTCCACATAAAATTTTATACTATTTAAGAGTGACTTATAATCTTAACACCATCATCTTTCCATTTAACCAAGTGGCTACATCATTTTTGTACATGTGTTAATTTGCTTTATTTATAATTTGTCCATCCCCATGTATTTTTTTAGAAATAAAAATTTATTTTTATTTATAGGAGAAAACAAATATACATATGCAGGTGCCATCCTGTCACTCTAAAAAGAACGAGCATGCTTCAGCTAAACCAAATATTACAGGTGTTTCTTATATAATAACAGTGTTTTCATCATAGCTCTAAAAAAAAAATCATTCACATTTCTACTCTTACTCGAATATCAAACATAAATTTATCATCATTTTTCTTTTCAAATGCTTTCTTTAAACATTAATATTAAACATGGATAGAAAGTGTCGTGGTTGGAGGATTATGTCCATACATTTCTTCCATGTCTCTCAATCCCTCCTACAACCTAATAGCGTCTTCTGAATTGCAGATCAAACTTTCCATTGCGCTCCCTGTAGACATGCTAGAAGGTGAGAAAAGTAAAATCAAATCTAGTTTCTTTAGTTTTATCCATTATATGGACAAGTATAATATTAGTCAACATGGAGGTTCCAACTGTAGAACTTTTTTCATCGAATGTTTCACATGTTTCCCTAAATCTAAATCTATATGGCCATGAATTCTGAAGGCAATGAGCAATGCTCCCCACACAGTTGCATCAAGTTCAAAAGACATGTTGTCGACAAGGCGTCTACCTCATTCAGCCTTCGAGATCGTCGAAGGATATCAATCATGCAAGCATAGTGATGTGTTTTTGGTGCGATCTAATGACATCTAGCCATGGAATCGAAATACACAGAACCCTTTTCAAGCTTACTTGACCTCTACAGTCTTAATAAAAACATATTACAATCTTAATGAAGGCTGTAGTGACAATATCTTATATACGCAATGACAGTGTCTCAGAGTTTGTTGAATTATTATTTCATTTCACGTTCCAACTATGTTGTCAAATCTACTGTGCCACAAGCCAGATAGGTAGGTAAATCCCAGCTATTGATTGCGAGTGTCATAAACAAATTATCATGTTTTATGGCTATTAATTTTTAAACATTCAAGAACCACCAAAAGGAATCTAGAGGTGAGATAATTACCATCAGGTCAAAATTAAGGCAAGCGATGATGATTGAGAAGATGATCATACTCGCAAGCTCCAGATCACCCATTTTACCTACAAACAATTTTTTCGTGAGGTTTGTCCCGTACGTCATGAGATGTACGGGAATGGCAGCGCCTACGATCCTCCATAGCTTTTTGATTCAACCCAAATTATTCTTGAAATAAGCCTTTGCATCGCTATCCCTTCCTCCATCTCCCTTATTCTCCACTCTGTCTTAATTGCTGACTCGTAGTGACTTCTCCTCCACTCGAATTCGGAGTGACTTCTCCTCCAATCTCTCTCAATTATTCACTTCAGCGAGGCTATCAGAGTGGACTGAAGAAAGAAGGAAGGAACAACAAACAATCAGCGCCATGCTCGAATTCCAACAGTTTATCGGTATCATGGCATGATAAGGTTGCATGATAAGGTTGCACGTTGGAATACGATATATAACCAGTGAGAATTTGTCAAATATTGATAGAATTTATTGGCTTGTCATTGGTCGATATAAAATCATGTAACATTATTTTTCGTTCGGTTATTTTCTTTAAGGGTACACTCATCAGATCCAGAACCACATGAATGATCCACAACCATGAACCATGACCATGGCTATAACAGTCGTGTCTTAGTGTGTGATTGATGGAGACATGTCCACAGTATATTTACAGAAAACGCCACGTAACATAGTCAACAGAATAACAAAAATAAATTTAGATATACCATTGATAACGCGTATCAGGTTATAGGATCAAAATTTAGAATTCCAATTAGGTATCATCATAAAAAATAATTGGAAACAACTGACCTTCTCCAATTCTATGAGATAGCAACAAAAAATTCTGAGCATCATTTGCTACATTTATCACCTTCCGCAGGGTACCAGTGGTAAAGAAATCAGAGGTTGTCGTGGCCTTGACTACGTTTTCGTTTATTTCTAAAGCGGCGTACTGCCATTGGGATCATCTTCTCCATGGCTACCCTGATTCTTTTTCTCTATAAGGCAGCAAAGGATCATGTCACGGAGCCAGAGATAATCACAATTATAGCAGTAGATATTTTACTTACCAATGCTTACTCTCTGCATATTGGATGATGAGGATACCAGATTTTTATCCCATTACCCATACTCACATACAAAGTCATGTTCTGCAGTTAACATTCCTACATTCGTAAGACAAAAATTCGGCTTCCGAGGATTGAATTCCCTTTCGAGTTAAGACAAACGCAAAAGAGATTATTTAAAAGGGAAACATCAATCGAAAGCTTTTCTCGTGACGTTTCCAAAAGATAGGAAGGGCGAGGTTTGTGGGGTGTGGAATTTTCATGTTGCTTTAGCAGCCTTTTCTTTATTCCATTTGATGTAGGTTTGATTGAAGTCTCTTAGGGAATTCTTTCGGAGTTGACCTTATATTAAATTTTTTTGATACCATATGGTCTTCGAGAGGACCTGTTTCAGCATACAACATGGGGTAGAAAACATTTTCCACCAAAGCATAAAAACTTTCTCTTTAATTAAATTGCTTGATATAATAACTTGTTACATATATATTGAATTAATATATGTATATTCATGGTTCCTCAATAAACCATTAAGGAATCCTAGCTTTCTTTAATGACAATAAATAAATATGATATTAACATGTTCTAAGTTTCAAATTTTAACTTCACGTTTATTTATTATATTTTCTTTTTTTAAAACCCATAATGGAAATGCTAATGAACCTCCTCAGCCTACCTTGGAATTTAGCTCTTATGCTCCCATTGCGTAAAGGTATTTTTTCTATATTTAATCGGTAAGATACAATACTACTTAGGCTATCTTTAACCCACCCTTGTATCATCATTAGTAATTCTATAATAGACTCCTTATTGTAGAGGCTTATATGTGGGATTTCTAGTAAACATGATTTAGTAGATGAAGATGGAACTAACCATAACATGCAACCTATACTAATTACCTTACCTACATAAATGATCTTAATTAAACTCTACTGTAATGATCATCCATCATGATTATAGGTCTTGTTTCCATCATGCATAAAGAATTGGTTAATTAAATAAAAATATTAGATCAGGCATTTTACCAGGTAACACACACTAGGTATCGTCAGCAACCTGATGATATTCAAGTCAATTTTGATAGGATATCTTACATACCCATATATGCATAACTAAAAGGATGTTACATCAATTCCTTATACCGCATGCATGAGCATCTAATTTCATTATGAATGGCATAGACCATGGAGAACCTTTGATAATACTACGGGAGACATTCCTCCATAATTATACCACATGCATCAACATCTGCAAAACACTAAAGCATGCTACTCTTTCTTACGATTGCAAAGATAATCTCAATAACTTCGATATGAATATGAGAGCACACGACAGTTACATGCATTATTGAATCCATCGTTTCTATAAAAGAGGAAATTAACCAATCCATATATCTGAATTGTAGGATTTAACATCCTAATAATTTTGCTAGTACACAAACCCATGTAATTCATTGAAACATTCTCATGGTCAGGAAACTTAAGAAATCATCTCATAGAAAAACTTGAACAATAACAGAGACTTAATAAAATCTTCTCATAAAAAAACTGAATCTATAAACGAGAGAGAGTAAGAATCATCATACAAACATCCCACATATCTGGAACCAACTAAAACCTCACTTGGAGGGAGGAGCACCACCACCCAACCGTGAATCACCTTTGATTCCCCATGATACGAAGATCTGTTAGGCTCCTATAGTACTCGTGTAACACCTTATTGTTATTAGAACAACCTCCTTGTTATATTGTTGTGCACATGTAGTCCCCATATTGTTATTATTGTGCCCAATAGAAGCAAACTATTGTTATTATTTTGCACTTATATTATTATTGTTATGTCGGCTTTGATTATATTATGACCCCTTAGAGTCTTATATGTAGAAAGGAGGTCTTGTCATTTATATCATCTAAGAATTGTTAATTTGTGTAATGTAAAGGAGGTTTCCCACTCGAAGATGATTATTTCTAGGGTGTTGATCTATCTTTTCTATCTTTTTGTGATCTAGTTTCATAACATTTGGTATCAGAGCTTTGGATTCTAGGGTTTCGCTGCTCCAAATAGGTCATTATGAAATTTTTTATATAACATTTTCGCTTCGAAGTTTTACAAGCTAAAACAAAAATCCATTTGAGTGGAAATCTTTTTGCACCTCGAGTCAAAATTTCAAATCTTCGCTTGCTATATTTTAACAGATATGATCTGAGGAAGTTAGGGCTTTTGAAAACTGCATAATTCCATATAAAAAATGTCATCATGGAATTTTTGATATAATTTATTTTCTGCCAAGGTTTAGACTCTGAAATTAAAACCAATTTGAGCGGCAATTTTGGTGAAGCTTGGACCCGAATTTTAAATCTTATTTTGCTATATTGTTGGAGATATAGTCCAAGACATTTAGGGTTTCTGCAGACTCTTGAATTACATCCTAAACAGATGACCTTGGGAAAATCGTCATAACATTCTCTTTGAGTATCATATTGAAATTTTGTAAGAAGTTTCAGAAACAAAACGTATTGTAGTTCTCTGTATGTAGGTTTCAGTTCCTAAGGTTGAAACAGTGAAACGTGGTGCTTCGCACAAGTGCGCTCCACTGAACTAGTCTATAATCACTTCATCATGGGAGATTTGACATAACTATTCCTTGCAGAACCTAATCTTGATTAGACTTGCGGGTTTAGAAAGAGAACTCTGATGGCTATTGTGGAACACAATTCCAGAACTTGGAGATCTATAATTACATAGTTACAGTCGTGTCAAAATCGAGATCCTAAGATCAAGAAAAGACGATATGAGGAAGTTTGATGGCAAGTATCTGGTAAATTGGATACTACAAATGGAGCAATATTTTGATCAACATGAGGTGCAACTATTACAAAATTTACATATTGCATCCTCATATTTAGAACTAGATCAATTTTTATGGTATGTGCGTTGTTCTCGTAAAGCACTTGTCACTTGGTCAACTTTCACGGAAGAAATGATAGCACATTATGAGGATACAAAGAGTAACACTTTCTTTAGCCAATTGATAAATCTCAAACAAAAGGATAACATTCAACATGCGTTTTGTCTTTGGGTACCTGATTCATTAGAGAAAGGATTCACGTTGGCAAGAAAAATTGAAAGTGAAATTATGGAAAGAAGGAATCCCACCACTCACGACTATAATTATGGAAGCGTTTTTTCTCCTAGCCTTCCATAACCTACAAGGTTTACAATGAAACAATTGGAAGAAAAAAGAGAAAAAGGGCTTTGTTACAATTGTGATAGAAAATTCACTAAAGGTCATAAGTGTGATGAGAAGAAATTATTTTACATAGATTATGAAGAGGAGAAAGAAAAGGATCAAGAAACATCTAAAGAAGAGGATATACACCGGGAACTAACCCGAAAGAAAGAAGAAATGAATTTAACCATCTCTTGTAAAGCATTTGCAACAATTACCACTTCTCAAAGTCTCAAGATAAAATGACATATCAGGAAGAAAAAGGTTCAATAAGTGAAAGATCACATCGAGAAAGAAGAAATGAATCTGGCCATATCTTCTAATCCATTGTCCAGAATTACCACTCCTCAAACTATCAAGATAGAAGGACATATCAAGAAGAAAAATGTTTAAGAGGTTAAAGATCACATCGAGCATCAAGAAATGAATCTGACCATATCTTCTAATGCATTGGAATAAATTACCACTCCTCAAACTCTCAAGATAGAATGACATATAAAGAAGAAAAAGATTCAAGCAGTGAAACATTACATTGAGCAACAACAACAAGTTCTCCAACTTTTAAAGGATGACGCCACTTTAGTGCAGTATGAAATGAAATAGCAGGAAGATCAACATCGCAGTGAAAGAAGTTTTTATGTAGGAGATTGGGTATTTTTAAGGCCACATCTCAAGCAAACTAATTATGAGAAGGAAATATTGGCAATACTACATGCACTTAAGCAATGGTGACCTTACTTGATGGGAAGACACTTTAAGGTAAAAATGGATCATGATATTCTTAAATACTTTTTAGAACAAATATTATCTTTAGAAGAATAGAAAAAATGGGTCACAAATGTGTTGGGTTATGACTTTGAAATCATCTACAAAAAAAGGGAAGAAAAATCTTGTTGCAAATGCACTCTCAAGAGAAGATGAGGATGTGGAAGCATTGTTTTGTGCTATTTCTATTATCCAACTAGATTGGATAAACAAAGAAAGGGATGAATGGAAGAAGGATGAAGAAGTGTGGCCACTCATTCAAAAGTTGTAGAAGATCCCAGGTTAAACAATATTGCCAGAACTTGATGACGAAGGAAAAATCATATTGGAACC
>APFE031757558.1:0-13727 GCA_000404065.3 Pinus taeda
CTTTAACAACAAATACTGGGACTATTATAGGTCAGAGGAAACCAATGAAGAAATCTTCTGTATGACCATTGGTAGTGATGAATCTTTAGAAGACTATGAAGAGAGGTTCCAACTCAGTTATAAAAGGGCCAGGTGCACACTTGACCCTGAATCTCTGAAGTTGGTTCTGCTCAGAGGAGTCCTTGAAGACCTTCCAGATACCCTCCATTTGCTAGTTGGGGGAGACATCTACCAACTACCTTATGATGACATAAAGATTGTGTTTAGAAACCATTCCAGGTCAGCTAGGAAGAGAGGTAGGGAAAGTCCACCATTAGCCAATACATCCTCATCTAGATCATCCCTTAGAAATGAACTTGAATATTTCAAGAGCTAGGTGAGGCAGACTCTTGCCATGCACATGGATACCTTGCATATCAAAAGGAAATAAGAGGAAGTCGATATTTCTCTAGCCATCTTCTATCCTAGGTGCATGAGAAAGCACCCTAGGAATGAATGCCCACTACACTCTATAGAAGTGTGTGTAGTCTATGAACAAGACCATCCTACGAATCAGTGCCCTTCCTTGCTCAGAATCAAAGCTGCACATCAAGGGGCTGAGGGAGCCATTGAACCACTCTATTTCTTGAACCAAAGGAGGCCACATGGGCCCTGACCTTATCAGTAGGGAATACAAGGGACCTCCCAGAGCTATTACAACCCCAATCAAGCCACTTTCATTCCTTCTTGGAGTCCCCCTACTCATCCTTCCTAGTCCACACCCTCTCCTTGGTCATATCCTCCTTAATACCACGCTCCTCCAGCTGCTCATTCATTTCATCCTTATGCTTAGCCACAGCCTCAGTGGACTGCACCTCACTAGGGGTGGAGGCCCCAGTATAACTCCCTGCCCGCTCTTTTTCCTCCACCACCTACTCAACCACAACCATTACTGCCTACTCCTCCAAGGCAACCCCAGATACCTGCTCAACTGATCCTGAAGCCCAACAACAGAAAGGCCCAATAGGTATATAGTAGGGAAACATCATGCCCAACCTATGCTGTGGAGATTCAGGAGATTAACCTACGATCTGGGAAGGTTCTCCCAGATATCCAACCTCCTCCTAAGGAGGATGATGAAGAAAAGCAAGAAAGTGAACCCAAAGTCATTCCACCCTTTCCTGAGAAACTAACTGGAACCACCCAACTGAACCCAGAAGAAACTAAACTTTTGGGAGAACTGAAACAGTTATGTGTAAAAATACCCTTTCTCCAAGCCATAAAGAATGTCCCTATATACAACAAGATGATCAAGGAAAAGTTCTTCAAACACCCAGGTAGGTGAAAGAGAGATGCCCCAACTATCAATGTCACAGGAAGCCCTCTTCTGCTCTGATGTTGGGGCAGGTAATTTGTCCGAAATATCTAGACCTTGGGAGTCTTGTAGTTGATGTCCACATCAATGGCACCATAGTCCCACATATCTTGATTGATATAGGGGCTACCATTAATGTGATGACTGGGGACACTATGCTCAAACTCAACCTTCAGGGTTCCCTAAGAAAGACCTCAATAGTACTGTAGTTATTAGATCGCTCCAACATGGCCCCTGAGGGGATTGTGGAAGATGTCATGGTCTCTATTGATTCTTGGGAGTACCCTGTTGATTTCCTGGTTCTCCAACCAAAGGAAAAGCTCACTGGGTATCCTCTCATCCTAGGAAGACCTTGGTTGGCTATTGCAGATGCCAAAATCAGCTGCCGAGTTGGGAACATGACAATCAAGAATGGGCATATGTCCAAGTAGCCAGTCCTCTATCCTCCTACCCAATCTCTGCTAGAACATGATTTACCCCTCTGGTTGGAGGAGGAAGAGGAGGATAAAGTCTATTCCACACCATTGTGTACAGTAGAAACTAATATGGGGGGTCCACAAACCGAGGATGATCTTATTGAGAACATGATCCATAATCCACCCCTGAGTGTGTTGCCCTTAGAGGAGCTAGAGGAAGAAACCAAAGCTAATCCTTTAGTTGATCTCTATTTGGCTGATCGGACCTCCCACCGAGTCAAGAACATGGAATTTGGCCCAGAAAAGACATTAAAGATCAACTCATCCCTGTCCACCTCTTAGGAGAAAGAACTGTGTAGCTTATTGAAGAATCACTTGGATGCTTTTACTTGGAGTTATAAGTAGATGAAGGGACTCCACCCTTCCATCTGTACTCATCACATTTACATTAAGGAAGATTGTAAACCAGTTAGGCAGCCTCAAAGGAGAATGAATCTATCCCTTAAGGACATTGTCAAAGAAGAACTACAAAATTTGCTAGATGTAGGATCCATCTTCCCCATCTTTGATAGCGATGGGTTTCTCCTTTGGTGCTAGTGCCAAATAAAATAGGAAGTGGAGAATTTGTGTAGATTATCGGGAACTGAACAAGGCCACCAAGAAGGACCATTTCCCTTTGCCTTTCATAGATCAAGTGTTAGATGGCCTGGCATGGAAGAATTTCTTCTCCTTCCTAGATGGGTTTAGTGGGTACAACCAAATCCAAATCAGCCCGAAAGACCAGGATAATACCACTTTCACTTGTCCATGGGGTACTTTTGCATACCGGCTCCTTCCTTTTGGGTTTTGCAATGATCGCACCACTTTCGAGAGAGAAATTGAGCATATTTTCTGAACTGGTTGATGATTCAGTGGAGATCTATATGGATGACTTTACCCCTTATGGTTCTAACTTCCAGTAAGCTTTGACTAACCTGGGAAAATTTTTAGCCAAGTGTATTGAAATGAACTTGTCCCTCAGTCCTAAAAAATGTGAATTCCTAATGACTGAAGGGACCATGCTAGGTCATAAAATTTCTCAACAAGGATTACAGGTGGATCCCAACAATATTGCTATCATCCAAAGGCTCCCACCTCCTCAAAAGGTAAGAGATGTTCGTAGTTTTCTAGGCTTATTAGGGTATTCTAGAAGATTCATTAAGGATTTAAGTAAGCTAGCCTCTCCATTGTTTGGTCTTTTGGGGAAAGATGTTGAGTTTATATGGACTGACAATTGTCAAGAGGCTCTGGATGCCTTAAAAGGTAAGCTGGTAATTACCCCCATCTTGAGAGATCCAAATTGGGCCCTACCTTTCCACATTCACATAGATTCCTCGAACAAAGCGATAGGAGCAGCCTTAGACCAAGTTGAAGAGACGCTGCCTTATGCCATATATTTTGTCAGTAAAACCCTATCTAAGGAAAAATTAAACTACACTATAATTGAAAAGGAGCTCCTGGCTGTAGTCCATTCCCTAAACAAGTTCAGACACTACGTCACTAGTTATCAAACATTCGTACACATTGATCATGCTGCAATTAGGTATTTGATGAATAAACCAAATGTAAACACTCATATCATTAGATGGTTACTTTTATTGCAGCAATTTGATTTGACTATTGTTGATAAGCCAGGTAAGGAAAATGTTGTTGCTTATTTTTTGTCTAGACTAGATCTGCCTATAGGTGAAGAAGGAATGGTGGATGATCAAATGCCAAATGAACACTTATTTGCTATTTCTATAATCTCTCCATGGTTTTCTGATATAGAAAATTACTTGGTTTCAGCACAGTTTCCGCCACACCTATTCTCAAAAGAGAAGAGCAAGATCGTGAGGAAAAGTGCCCCATTCACTTGGATTGGGGGCAATCTTTTCAAACTTGGCCCAGATCAGATTTTGAGGCGATGGGTTAGGGTAGAGGAAGTCTTTGACATCCTCTTAACTAGTCATGATGGACCTTGTGGGGGCCACTTTCCAGCAAAGAGGACTGCTTTCAAATTTTGCAAGCAGGTTACTATTGTCCCACTCTTCATCAAGATGTTAGGAGATACATCAGCCAATTGACCGATGTCAAAGGATGGGGAAACTGACTCCAAGGGATGAGATGCCCTTGCAACCTCAAGTGAATTTCGAGTCATTTGAGAAGTGGGGCATGGACATTGTGGGTCCTATCAACCCCCCTTCGAAGTAGAAATCTTACATCATTGTGTGTACGGATTATATGACAAAATGGGTAGAAACAAAGGCAATAAAAGCAACAACAGAAGAAAAAGTAGCTGAGTTTTTAAGGGAAAATATCTTCTACAAGTTTGGCTACCCAAGAGAGTTAGTTACAGATCAAGGGAGTCAGTTTACCTTCAATTTGGTTGAAGACCTGCTCACACACCATAATATTAAGCACAAAACTTTCACTCCTTATCATCCATAAGAAAATGGATAGGTGGAAGTCACCAGTAGAGCTTTGGAAGGGATTTTGACTAAGGTAGTGAGCAGCAGCAGAAAATATTGGGCAGATCACTTGGTTGAGGCCACCTTTGCCTATAACACCACCTGGAAAACCACCACAGGGTTTACACCCTATGAGCTGGTCTATGGGAAGAAGGCTCTACTGTCAATAAAATTTGAATATAACACATCAAGGATGGCAGCTCAACTGGACCTAGATCTCAGCCATGCACAGAAGGAAAGATTGCTTCAGCTAAATGGATTGGATGAACAGATAATGCAGGCCCTACTCCACTCAGAGGTAGTCCAGCTTCAAAGAAAAATATGGCATGACATACACCTCAAAGAAAAACAATTCTAGCAAGGAGATTGGGCGCTGCTATATAATTCAAGATATAAGGATTTCAAGGGCAAACTGAGGACAAGATGGTTGGGACCCTGTATAGTAGAAAAATGCAATGAAAATGGTTCAGTCCTTATCCGAACCACAAATGAAGAAGCCATCCCTATGCTCGTTAATGGGCATATATTGAAGATCTACAAGAGGCCCCTGTCCAAGCAGGAGTTCATTGAGAATGTGGGAAAAACAATGTTGGTAGTGGAGCAGGTTCCTATCTCCACTCCACCCACACCTTGAACCAAAAAAATAAAAATAAATAAAAATAAAAATAAAAAGAGAAAAAAAGGAAAAAACAGGAAAAACAGAGAAAAAATAGAAAGATGAATAAAAGTTCCTTGGGTGAAAACCTCTTGGAGGCACCCAGGGTAGGCAGTGAGGGAAAAACCTCTTGGAGGCACCCCAGCTGTCTCAAAAAAAAAAAGAGAGAGAAAAAAAAACCTAACTTCTTTTAGATGAATTGCAAGTTGTAGGAGGGTCACATAAGAGAGAAATATAGGACCAGGCTGCATGCACCCTTCATAGTCCATCCCTCCATCATTGTCATCCTTTTCCACACCTCAGTCTCATTTGTTCTGAATATTTTGCATCCTACAGGAAACTCTGTGTATTCTACAGGAGGATCCTGTAGAAATTATAGAAAGGCCAAAATCCATTTTAGAAAAGAACCCAAGGGTTGGAAATTCATCTAGAAGACCTGTGAACCTCCCTACCACCATCCATCCACCTAACTCTCCATGTCATCACTGTACACCCACATTTCCACTCAGTTTTTCCTTTCCCTACACAGGAAAAATACAGAAATTCTATTTTTTCCACTTTGACAACACAAAAGAAAATGACAAATAAAGTAGTGTAGTGTTCTTTTTGCTTATTCTTACCTGATACCTCCCAGATGCTATGTCTTCCATCCAGAACCTTTGTCAGCTATCTTTTTAAACCTTCTCAAGCATCAACCTGAATTTCAGAAGGAGAAGCAGCTACAGGAAATCTTGTAGGATTCCTGTAACAGCCGATCCCTTTGAAAAGAAAACTCCAGAGACATGATCAATGTAGCAGGATGTATGAAGCACGTAAGGAGCATATCTTGATCAAGGAATCATCAGCATAAAATAAAGGCTAAGCATGCAGAGCACCAACAACAACAACAGTGAGGAAAGGAGGTGCCAGAGTCCGAAGTATGCATAGCACAATAGTGACTATGCAGGTAAGTGGCTAAACCTATTCCTCAATTGCATGAATACTATTTCAAAGCTGCATGAGCTATGGGAATGGTCACGATTGAGTGAACTCAGTGGCCAGCTAACTAGCCACCCTCGTTCATTTCACACACCCTCGTGGAATTCAGTTGAGCCACGTCCAATTCAAACTGCCGATCAGATACGCAGTCAGCACGTGTGGCATGTCATCTCGGGAAGAAAACATTTGAAACTGGTAGTGGTGGCGGCGTATAATGCGAGTAAGGGAGGTGATGGCAGTCAGGTGGCATGAAGAACCATAATGAAACTGGTGTAGGACCAACGATCCAAATGGGGATAATGTACCCATCCATCTACCTCATCTCCTCACCGCAGATTACGCCAACAGTTAAGTACATTGCAGTCTAAAACTCCACCACCCTTTGGTTTATTTTCATGTTACGAAGCTCTCGACTGCAGTGCTCATCTACCACCTTCAAAACAAGGAACCAATAGTTTTTGCTAGTTTTTCAAAGCCCTCTCGCCTATCAGGTTCTACAGGAACAATACTACATTCTACAGGAGAAGGAACGCCTTCTACAGGAAGATTTCTACGAGGAAAATAGAGAGCGGCTTTGCAGTCGAAAAAGTTGAAATTCTTGTCAAATTTGAGTTGGGAATGAGGTAGGCTCGAAAACCTACTCTGCATATGATATGTTTAGATAAGGTGGTATCTTAAAACCAGAGTAGTGGGTGAAGAGAAACAAAGAAAGTGAAATTAAAAACTCTATTGTGTGTTTTCTGAAGTTATACACAGTCTCTTCGTTCCCTTCTCTGTGTTCAAAATTTGCCTTTCTCTTCCTCACATTCTAATGTAAAAAAAGGAGGACGCAATCATAGAAATCAAACCTGGGGAGGAAACAAACATTGCAATTCTATTTACTCTATGGAAAAAACCATTGTTTTTATATAATCCTTGTTCTGTCAGTGTATTGATTTCTTCGAAGAACCAAGAAGCAATTTCAAGTTGAGAACAGTTTGAAGAGAGGGAGAACTGCAAATTGGTGTTGTGAAGAAGAAGCACATGGGAAATTCCTCCTACAGTTCAGAAAAACAGCAAAACGCAGCTATCCCTCTGTTTCTGATTTTGGAAATTGTTGTTTTTTCTTCTCATCTAAGCACTTCAGAAACCACTAAACACCATGCCAGGAGGTTTTATGGGAAAGGAGCCCTTGAAATCCAACCAATTACATGAGCACCCTGAGTTGGTGGCCCTCTTCACTAGGGCAGATTGGATGATTTTATTTGAAAGAATTCATGGATATGATGATGAGGTGACTGAAGAATTTTTTATGTCCTTAAGAACCCATTCAAAAACACATGCTATAGTTAGTTTTAGGGGTCTAACCCTAGAGCTTACACCTGATTTTATCAGTCGAATCACATGTCTTCCACTTGGGCTCCCTTGGAGCAAGGAGGAAAAAGCATTGGGACACATTGCCAAGAAGACATTTTTTTCAACTTGGGCAGCATCTTGTAGAGGATAAAAATGGGGTTAGAAGGACAAGCTTACCTCCTCCATGGAGTGAAGTCAGCTACCAAATAATGAAATATATCACTTGTGAAGGAAGGTTCAGTATAATTTATGGCTATCACTTTAGGTTATTACATGAATTGAGGTATGGGATGGACCTACCCCCAGTTAGGAAACTCAGTCTCTCATATTTCCTCCTCTAGTCTTTAATATAATGTAGCACCAAGCTGAATGCAGGGGTCCTAGACCACCTGGCACACCATGGTCTCATTAAATTATTGGTGGAAGATGCCCTACACACATACACCATGCCCATACCTTGGGAATTTTTTAGGAATATGTCCAGAGAAGATGATATCAAAAATTTGACTAAGGACATCAGCCTATCTGGCAGTGAGGAGGAGGAAGAGAAAGAGGAAATTGAGGAAGAAATGCATGAGGAGACACCAAATATTCGAACAGAGGAAGAGCATAAAGAAGAGGAGAAACTTCACAAACCCACTGTAATACCTAAGGCAGAAAAGAAAATAGCCTCAAATATAGAGAAGAGGAAAAGAACAAAAAGTGAGAAGAAAAAGCCCAATAAAGGCTAGAAAAGGACTACCATAATAGAGGCAGGGACCCAGCAAGGAAAATAGAAGACATTACCAGAGATAGCAGAGACACAAGAAAAAACAGTTGATATAGAAAAGACTGTAGAAGATGAAGGGGAAGAACAGAAAGAAGAAACATCCCCTGAGGCATTGGCAAAAGAAGTAGTAGCTGTGCTAGCTGCATTAAGCACTCCAACAAAACAAAAAGGAAAAAGAAAAAGAGAAACATCCATGTATTTCAAAGCCAAAACGAGCACTAGGATTAAGGTGGGCAAGCCCCAACCACCATCAAAAGAACCTATAATAATTGAGGATGCACCTATAGAGAAAAAAGAGGAATCCCCCTCCAAAATCTCTATCACCTATGAGAGAGGGAGTCCCAAAACTTCCACCTGGAAGGAAAGAACCAGACTAATGGAATCTAAAGTAGTTCTACAGAATCTAAAACCTCTCTACAAGAAACATTAGCCAAGCTAAAGGAGACTGAAAAATTAGAAGAGAAGGCAACAAAACAGTCACAAGAAGAAGGCAAGGCCAAAGAGATACCTAAACCAAGCCCTCAGCCTAATTTAGGCTCATATTACAATCTACTAGAAGGTGGGAAGATCACCCCATAGAAATTCGTTGTGCCCCTTTTCTTTGAATTAGAACAAGAAATGGTTAGAACCCACACCTGGATGAAAAATGCTAAATCCAAAGGAGTTGCAGATATAGAACACATGGAAGAACAGTTGAAAGAATTAAGAAGGGAGTTGCGAATGGTGAGACACACCGAGAGAATTAGAAGAACCTAACTACAGGAGAAAAATGCACTGCTGAAAAGCAGTTACAGCAACAGGAAACTCAAGGGGGGGAGACATATCACAAATTTTTGAAGAACAACAACTATAGAAAGGTCCCCTAATAGATAAGGAGGCAGCAGAGAAACATTAGCAAGAGGAAGAGCCACAACCTGATGTCGAAATGATGATAAAGCAGCAACAAGAAAGAGAATCTCAAGCAACAGCTGAGGTACTGATGTTGAAGCAGTAGTTGCAGGAAAGGGAAGCCCAGATGGCCTGCATGGCCAGCTGGGCAATGGAGGCCTTGCAGTGCAGGCAACCAGCTAGGTCCTATGCACTATATCTCAAAGACCAATGGCTCCAGTTCCAGATTAAAACATTGGCTCAAAGGGTCACAATCCCATTCCAAAATTATGGTCAGTTTATGCGTTTGTGTGCTCATAGTTCAGCTGAGGATAAATCCAAATTAGCAGAATTTTACTTACACAATATGGCACTACCTGATATGAACTTTTGGGATCCAAATGCTGCATTGGGAGACCTACAGCTCATGACTATGGCTTCTTGGATGAGCTGTGAGGAAAAAAGAGCAGTGGAAATTCAATAGATCACGGCAAAAGAAATAAATGAGCCCCTACTAATAAGGGCAGAACCGGAAGACCCCTCAACTCTAATATATGCTCATGAACAACTTGCAAGCAATCCTCAAGTTCTCCCTGATCATGTTGAAAGGCAAGTGCAAGATATCGCTCATTTTGAAGATATGGAAGGATTATTTGGTGATGATTGCCTTCATGCTTGCATGAGAAGATGGAATACATTGTCATATAGCTTAAAGATCAGGGAGTATCACTCCCCAAACAGAATGAGGGAGGCTTTGGTGAGAGTGCCCCTATACAAACAATCAATGTAAAACTTAAAAGCCAACTGGATTAGCCTTAAGTTCAGTCCTCCACTACTCTTAGGACTATTGGATTGGGTTAAGGAAGAAGAAGAACAAAAGCAATGGGAGGAAGTGGATAGAAAGGCAGGTTTTCATGACAGGGAGGAGGACATCACCTTAGAGGCTTGGGATGTCAGGGAGGCTATTAAAGCTATCAAGGATGAAGAACTGGATTAGTTGCTTAGAGGATGAGCAACCCATTTAGCAGGGGGGTGATGATGAGCCCCAGAAATGGGTAATTATATGGGCTAATTTTGCCTATTATTTCCATTTAATCCGCTATCCTCCATAGTTTTGTGCATGTTTTTGAATATATTTATGTCAATTGAGTGAATGGGGATAGTCACTTTTCCACATAGTCTAATGAGTGTTTATTGTAGATTTTTGGACATTTTTTGGACAAGGACCAGGCTTTTATGAGCTGATTAGCAGCCAAACTCAAGGAAACAGGGTTGAGGACTTATAGGAGGGGCGTCTCCTGCATTAATGACCCCTTCCTTGAGTTCTCCACCAGTAGCTCGAAGTTCAAAGGCCACCACATCAATAATTTCAAGGGGCAGTCGAGCAACTCAAGTGGGGTTGCTATTATCTCCAGTTTTAGGCAGCCGAGTTCCTTAAGTTCAAGGGGACTATTGGGGGTCCTCACTTGTATAAATAAGAAGGCTTCAGGCCTTATTAGGTTAGCCATTTCATTGTCTATTTTCGCACTTTTTTCCAGTGTTGTACTCAGCTCATTTTTGAGCTCCTTTTGCAGACAATTTTGTGATGTAACTATTATTTTTTTATCAATGAAGATGAATCCAACTTTGAACCAGCATTGATCCTTTCTAGAGGGCTAAAGCTCTTGGGTTAGGGCCCAACCCGAGCTGCCCAGCACCTCCTTTGTATCTTTATATGTTTTTTTCTTGCATTCATAATCTGATTTTTGTTGTTTAGGATTAATCTTGCTTTGGTAAAATAGGGTGCTTTTGATTATTAAGTTAGTTATTCTTGCTTCAAGTTGTTTAAGTATTTTGTTGTAGTAATAGAAAAATATCCAAAAGGGCTACCAACAGGCCTTGATCCCCTTTCTCCGTCCTTGGAACCATGAATTAAGGACAAGGCACTACTGCTGCCACCAAAAACACTAATTTTTTTCCTTTCATGCAATTGTTAGTGTGATGTTTTGAGTTGGAGAAGCTGATATTTGTTTGGATTCACATGCTTAGACCATTTCTTGTTCATTTACCATGTATTTCTCACATATTTTCCTGTTGATAAAATTATGTTCAGCGCTTTTCTGATTTTAGGTCAGATTTTAGGTCAACTTAGAAAAACTCTATTTTTTCAGTTCTTGCTTGGGTCAGTTCTAAGAATTAGGTGCGGAACTCACTTGAAAAACATTCCATCTTGTCATCCTTCCACAACACAACTTGTACTAGCTCATCTTTCAGAGGATCCTTCACATGTTCACCACATTTCGCCAAACTGTCCTAATTTTTGCATTGTTTCACAAAGTCGCTTTCTTACCCTTTGAACCAATCCAACCATCTCCTTCATTCCTGATCTTCATCAACATAGTCCTAGACCCTACAACACCTTCATTTCCTTTTTCCCACCATTTTTCCACCTTAAAACCTCCAAAAATCACTTTCGGCCTCCTCCTGTAGAACTTCCTGTAGATCCCCTGCAGCCTCCTGTAGAAGTTCATGCGAGTAGTTTTTCGAAGTTTGATCGCAATGGAAATCTCTAGAAGGGTACTAGGGACTTCTTAGGACCCCTCCACACCTTCTTCATAATTTGGAAAATCCAACTCCATTTTCCTTTACCACCAAACCACTGCACAGTCACAATTAGTCAAATCACAAGCATAATAAATCCACATAAAAAAACTCAAAATTGAAAAAAGATGATTTCTTTCCATTTCTCTTCAGAAGTAGCTTGAATAAATGCAATTTACCTTTTCAGTAATCAATGGCACCCATTCCAGTAGTTTCCATCTCTTTTCTTGCACAATTAGGGTTTGCTATGGTTTGCGTTCCATTTCAGTTTTCATTCTCTTGTTGCAAGTAGAATAGCCCCCGTAGAGTTAGTCTTTTTCCATCACAGTAAAAGCTTCTTCTGAGAACTCATAGAAGTTGGCTTAAGCTCCTAGTGAACTTGTGCAAGCTGATTAAGTGACAGCTATAGTAAGAGCTAGTACTTGTGCATACATCACCGTTGCTTCCAAGTTTGTTACGAACTACCGGGTTGATAAAAGTAAAGAAGGGAGCCCTAAGAGTTGTAGCATTATTGCTGCAATATTGGAGCTCACCAATTATCCCGAAACCACTAGCTAGTAGCTATCCAGGTGGAGGCACTGATAGTGCATGTGTACAGGCGGGTAACCCCCACGATTTAGGCTCCAGTAGTTCCACTAATGGAAAATTGTTGACGATTTTCCTGACTTGTTCACATGCCGAGGTTTATGCAATGCGCTTTAACTTCGCGGTGCAGTTACAATGCCTGTGTATTAACATTCCTCCACTTTCTCACATGGACAGGTCTCTGGGTGGTTTAAAAGCTCACGATTACATAACCCTGACGGTCAGTACTATGGTCAACACAAACATGCGCCTAACCTCCTTTGCCCGCTCACATGGCACAGTCCCGACGCAGTTACTAGATGGCGGTTAGGGACTATGTTTTGTTATTATTTGTAATGCTCTTCAATGTAATGAATAGGGCTAAGGGTTTGATTGTTTAGGGTTAGGACTTTAGGTGCTAGGTTGATTAGGTTTTAGGTTTTAGTATAATGATTTAGGTTTAGTCTTTTAGTGTCCAAAATTACACTTTGACATAACCCTTATGTATTTTTGTCGCAAAGCGACTTTAATCACTACATGATGATCCATGAACCAAAACACTGAATTGACATGTTGGGTCCCTATAATACTAGTGATTACCCCATTAATATGGTAGTTGTACCCTTATTAATATTGTTGTGCCCCTATTGTCACCATATTGTTATTGCTGTGCCCCATAGAATCCATCTAATGTTATTTTTGTGGCTTTATAGTATTATTGTTAGGTTGGCTGGGTTATATTGTGACTCCTTAGACTCCTATATATAGAAAGGAGGTTTTGTCATTTGAAACATCCAAGAATTATTCATTTATGTAATGTAAAGGAGGTTTCCCCCTTGAAGAGGCTGAATTCTAAGGTGTTGATCTATCTTTTCTATCATTTCTTGAGCTGGTTTCATAAAATTTGGTATCAGAGCTTTGGATTCTAGGGTTTCGTTGCTCCAATCAGGTCATCATGGTATTTTCACTATAATTTTTTTTCTGCAACGTTTCAGAAGTGGAAAAAAAAAACCCATTTGAGAGACATCGCGATGAACCTTGGGTCCAAATTTCAGAGCTTTTTGCGCTATATTTGTGGAGATGTGATCTGAGGAAGTTGGTCTTTTTGCAGACTCCTGAATTACATTCCAAACAGTTGACCTGGGGAAAATCGTCATAACTGTTTCTCTGAGCATCAGATTGAAATTTTGTAAAAATGTATAGAAAAAGGATAGAATATAGTTTCTTTATATAGCATTTAGAGCCAAAGGTCGAAATAGTGACTCGTGGCACATCGTACAAGTTCGCTCTAGAGAACTAGTCTATAATGAGGTTACTGTGGGAGATTTGGCATAACTCTTCCCTCGAGAATCCAATTTTGATCAAACTAGTGGCATTGGAAAGAGGATTTATAGGGCTACTGTAGGTCGCAATTTCAAAACTCGATGCTTCGAAATTATAGAGATACATCAGATTCAATATTGAGCTCCTACAAAGTGAAAAAAGGTGTGTAGTTTTTTTTAAATTTTTGCATAAGCTTGGTTTCAAAATTTAGTTTGAAGGAATTAAAAGGGCATAGTAAAGCATTATTATTGGTAATTGAGGCCCCGAGGAAAGAAAATGCAAACACCTAGTAGGCAACCTGAAAGCTCTAGCATGACTCGTGAAGAAGAGGAAGAAATGCAACATGATATATCAAAATTACGAGACCAAGTGCAACAAGTGTCACTTGCACAAAAAT
>APFE031757558.1:15374-35501 GCA_000404065.3 Pinus taeda
ACAAATTGGAGCTTCCTGCAGCTTCTCGATTGCACCCAGGTTTCCATGTTGCATGTTTAAAGAAGGTTATAGGCGACAAGCTCCCAGTTCAAACAATATTGCCAGAACTTGACGAGGAAGGAAAAATTATATTGGAACCAAAAGTAGTCACAGAAACAAGAACTCGATAGCTATGAAATCAGTCAATTTCAGAGTATCTGATCAAGTGGAAGAACTTATCCACTGAAGATTCCACATGGGAGGATGAGAATTTTATACAGAAGCATCCAAAACTACTCAAGTGTTGAGGACAACACTTTGTTAAGGAGAGGGGCATGTTGGGTCCCTATAATACTAGTGATTACCCCATTAATATGGTAGTTGTACCCCTTATTAATATTGTTTTGCCCCTATTGTCACCATATTGTTATTGTTGTGCCCCATATAATCCCTCTAGTGTTATTTTTGTGGCTTTATATTATTATTGTTAGGTTAGCTAGGTTATATTGTGACTCCTTAGACTCCTATATATAGAAAGGAGGTTTTGTCATTTGAAACATCCAAGAATTGTTCATTTATGTAATGTAAAGGAGGTTGCCCCCTCGAAGAGGCTAAATTCTAAGGTGTTGATCTATCTTTTCTGTCTTTTCTTGAGCTGGTTTCATAACACGACACTAGACAACGACCATATCAACCCTTTGCCATGACTACACCCATGTCGACACTAATCCTACAAAGATGAACTACAAAACACATGTCGTCGACCAAAGCCTAGCGGAACTGTTGATGATCCTAAGTTGACAATCATGTGCTAAACCATATCCACTGAATGCCATGAAAACCTATTACTTGAACAACCTGATCCCTAACCAACACTTTCGATCTGTCGAAGTTGAACTGAAGTGACAAAGACAATGAACACTAATGACAACACTTGAACACCTGTACAATTGAATCAACAAAATCCTCTTGGATCATTCTTCTTGGACTAAAACCATAGCAATGGTTGTATCTATAGGGGTGAGATACAAGAAATAGTCATTTTGATAATTAGGGGCATACATTAATGATGCTTGGATCAGGGTATATTTGAGAGCAGCAAAGGAAGCTTGCGCAACCTAGTCCCAATGGAAGGGAATTCCCTTTTTCAAAAGATGAGTAAATCCTTTAGCCATTTGGACATAGTTGGGAATGAATCTCCTTAGAAGGTTAGCCTTCCCTTGGAGTATCTATAACTGGATTAAATTGGAGGGTGGAGGTAGATCAAGAATTTCCTTAACCTTCAAAGGATTGAGTCTAATTCCTTCTTTAGACCCTACGAAACCAATCAAACGACCAAAACCAACACAAAACACACATTTCTCTGGATTGAGTCGAATTTTTTAGTGTCAACACCGTAAAAAGATGGCTCTTATATGTTGCGGGTGATCAACCCGTTTCCATGAATGAGCAGGTAAATCATCTAGATATGGTTGAACAATGTGTTTGATGTCGTGGAAGGCATTATTCATTTCCCTCTGAAAAGTTGCCCCAACGTTCTTCAAACCAAAAGGGAGTTTCCTATATGTGAATGTGCCCCAGGGACAAATAAAGGAAGTTTTATATTGGTCTTCTGGGAGAATATTGATCTTATTATAGTCAAAAAATCCATCCATAAATGAAAATATTTCACATCCGACACTGTCATCAATTATTTGGTCAATAAAGGGAGAGGGATAGTTGTATTTTGGACAAGCATTATTAACATCACTATAATCAACACACACTAGTATTGTTCCTTTTTTCTTCATGACGGGAACAAGATTGGAAACCCAATTGGTAAGAGGAAACGGGTATATGAAACCAACATGCAAAAGTTTTTCAATTTCTAATTTTGGCAGCGACCTTCTTCAAATGAACAAGACAGAGGCATAATCGTACCAGTTTGACATCAGGATACATTTTAATCTCATGTTCAACTATACTAGAATCAATACCTAGCATTTCCTCATATGCTCAAGAAAATATATCACAGAATTCATGAAAAAGAGCATGTAAGTTTCAAGTTCCGATGGAGAATAAGATTTTCCAACATTGATATTTTCTACAATTTGAGATTTGGTCGAAATATCAATAGAAATGGTTCCTTCAATATTTGATAAGTTTCGTTCGGAATCGATTGTGTATATAAATACAGAATTCGAAAGAAAATCAACAATTGAAGGATGATTTAGTTCATTTTAAATATCTTCTATGTGATCTAGAAGATGGGATCATTGATGATAATCTGCCCATGGTTCTTCTTCTATCATCATTGATTGGATGATTCCTTCATTAGTAGAAAACGTACCTAAAAAAGTATTAGAAGAAGTACCATATTCTAACAAACGATCAACCGACACAACTGGTGATGATGGATTTGGATTTTCTGTGCATGAAAAAAATATTGATTGTTATGCAAGCTCAATGGGTCTTAGCGGCGCGGTTTCATTACACATATCAACTTTAGAATTAGTGGAAATATTCCATGAGTCAGATGAAGTGGAAGATATCATATTACAAGTCTCAACTTTCACAACTTCCACCATTCGTGATGGTGATGGTAGTGAAAATGTATCCATTAGGGAAGAATATTTGAAGAGACCTACTCCAACATTCAGAAGAGATATTGGGGGTCCATGAACTAACAAAACACTTCAAGTTGCCAGTGAACTAGAGGTAAAGAAGGTAAGTTGATTAATTACTATGATTCTGCCTTTATGAGGGAAAGCGATCATACAAAAGTATTTCGAAACCATAACAACCATAGTGTAAACCCACTGTCTTCCTAGTGAAAGTTTGTAGTCAAGGGGTTCATCAATGACCTCAAATTCAACAGTTACAGTTTTCCCCCAGTTCTATCTACAAGTTACTTAAAATTCCATGAGGTGTATAAGTGCGACCATCAAAAGCTTTTAACATTGTAGGTGATCATGACAAAGGCGGTGAGCCAAGTGTTTTCCATAAATTCATTGACATGATAAAAGTAGATGCACGCTCGTCAAAAATGGAATGGTGAATGAGTTTATTCAAAGCCTTTATTTGGATCAAGAATGCTAATTGAGCTGGTAATTGTGGCATATAAACCGCACGGTTAAAAACCACAAGATTGGAATCTGTTGGATCAATTCCACCAATTCCAGGCAATAAAGCCTATTTTTCAGAGGGATAATTTGAAGCACCTCAAGCGTCGACATAGCAGAAGGTGACTGAGCCAAATCTTCTACTATGTTATAATTTTGCACTGCTCGAGCTCGAGGGTTGAATGTAGATTTATGAACAACTGCCTTAGGCAGTTTTATTGTTAACTCTTGTATAATAGGTGATGGAATCGAATTAGACGAAGTTGAAGTCGAAGAATTGGGTTGATTTGTAGCCTATTTATTCGACGACGACAATGGATTACTATAATAGTTACTTCGTGTAGTCACCAAAACATCATTTTTAGGCTTAATGGCAGATAGCATAAGTGTTATAGAGATATTTGGGCACTTCAACCCTAAACTTATATGTCGATAAACTAGGGCTCTTCAACCCCTAAAAGAGTTGTTTTACACCCTAAAAGAACATGGTCATCTGATTACATCATTCCCCAGAAGTTCCACCTGAAAAACCATCGAGAAATGGCCTAAACTGAACCATACTAACTGCTCCACTAGAAAGGTGCGATGTATACTGAGTATTACACTGGCCAGGTGTGATGCATACTATTTGGGTCTGCTATAGGGTGTGATGGGCGAGGATGTACAAATGTACGAGTCAGTTTTCTAGGTGGTTACTTATGGAATCTTCTAGAAACTTCTCCTATGACACTTGCCTCTCTGAATTCGCCCAGGGATGAGTAAGAGATCCAAGAAATCTCCAAGTGGGACCAATTGTAACAAATGAATGACACTAATCAAAACCCCAGAGATGACTCACACCCTTGCACACATCTATAAATGGATCCCTCATCTAAGAGAGCCAGAGGTTGGAATATTGTGAATTGCAAGGAAGTATTGATAGTTTGTATTTGAAGAAAAGAGCATTGTATTGTTGGTGTGATCTTGCTATTTAATGAGGTGAAGAGGGATTAATGCTGGGAGGATGATGCTAGATCAGACAACTAGGTTGTAATTCTCCCTTCTATTTAATAAAGTTCTTCAAGTTTTCTTCCATATGATTGTGCAATTGTGAATGTTATCATTTGTGAATGCTATTGTATGTTCACTATATATTTGATTCTGTAGTGTTTATGTTATAATAGATCAAGATGATCTGATGGTTCTTCGTTACTTGTTTCTATAGGTACTCTCCAAGCGGGATAAGTACGAGGAGGAGTTGCAAGATCTGTCAAGGGGAAGAGAGATCAAGCAAGGGATCAAGCGGAAGTTCCAGGTTGGTTCCCTCATCCTTCTCTTATCTATTGTGCATAGAAGAAATCATTGAATTACTTTAAACTGTTGTTTCTAGGGTAGTTGTCAAACCGAGAGGGCTAGTCGATTGAAAAGACACTAGTTTTCCCAGAAACAAATTGGCAACTCCACTAGGGATCGAATAGATGTTTGTTGGTTGTTATTGTTTGTTTGATAAACTATAGACAGATCTTGAAGTTAGCCAGGTATCCTTCGAATTTCTCTTTCTCTGCAATTGCATAGTAGATGAATTCTGCTTCAGTTAATCTCTAGTTTAGTTTATGAATTAAACATTTGACTTACAAGCATTCTAGATGCCCTTTTGGTAGCTCAATAACCTCTCAAGACTTGCCTATGTACTTTGCTCTCTATTGTCCATCATAGCTCAACTTAACTCACTGAAAACAGTTGCATATCTAAGCCAAAACCCACTTCAGTTGCGCTCCCTGGCCCATCGCATTGTCTATCACTGTAAACTAGTATGCATCACACCTCCCAAGTATTTAAGGTGCGATACATCCCTGTTTTCGTGAAGCCCAGGTGCGATGACTGACTGAACCTATTTCCATTCTATAAATTTGGGGTTTTTGTCCTTGTTTTCAGTCTTGTTTAGTTGTTTTGCTGCTCATGAACAATACTTCCTTACTAAAGCCTACTTACATTACATAGATCAGCCTCCATAGATTAGGATTAGTAAATTTTTTTGTGTATTTGTCCATCATTTACAATCCTTTGTCGAAAAGTTGCTTAAATCGATCTGTTGCTTTGGTACAAAAAGTGTCGTAACTGTCGTTTTGTGTCAAAAAGAGAAGTGTCATGGATTCTTCCTTCACTGGATAGTCAATTGAACTTTTGTCATGTACTTGGTTTGACATGTTAATATTCGAAGTTTCAAAAGCATTTTTTTTATTCAAAATTGAAAAGTGTCGTTTAGTCTTCCTTTCTCTTTTGAAGAAGAAATCGTCGAAAATGTCCCACTTGAGTAAAATATTTTAGATCTTTGTTACATTCAGTTTTCCTTTTTGGCATTTTTTACATTAAGGGGAACGAAAACAAATACATGCATTTGCATTTAGTTTGTGTGCGAAAAATGATTTAGGAAAATGCACTAGTGTGTGCTCTTTGCTCTTTGTTTGAAAGAATTGTAATCTTATTTCCCTAGTAGCTAGGATTTTCATTGCTCAAATAAAGCAAGATTGTTTATCATTGTAGATTGAATTTTAGGAATTTCAAATCAACATCATGTGGTGAACCAATGAAAGGAAAATTTTAAACAATATCAACTCTAAAATAAATTTCAATAAACCTAACAACGCTTTGGAACTTAATGCAACACATCTAGAGGTCTAGGCTAGAGACATGTTCCGACGTCGTAAAAACTAGTAACTATCATTTTCATCGAAGGTTGGGTGATTCCTCCTCCTTGACATGACAAGTGCTAGCATGGACTTGTGCTCCCCGTACTGTCACATATATATTGGGAGACCACAATAGGCTTATATCCTTTATCCATAGGAAGTCGAGTCTGCTACCTTATTGATCGCAATGCACTGAACACAACATTCAGTAAGATTGATCACCGTACATAAGTCCTTGGTAATTTCTCTTTAATTTATCACCAAGGTGTATATTGTAGTTTTTCGAATGGTTTGGTAATCCCTCTGTCTAGATTTTCCAGAGTAGTCACTTTCATTCCTTTTTTACTCTTTAAAAGAAAAGGTCCATCTGAGCACTTGTCACTTCAGGCTCATTAAAAATTGAAGGGGACTAGAGTCATCTTTAGCTTTTTCTCGACTCTTAAAAACTAGAAAAGCAAAGTTGTGTCAAAGCGTCTTTAAAATTAATTGAATTCAAAATAACATCCCTATTCCTTAGTTGATCTTAGGTTGAGATATATGGAGACAAATCCAGGATCCACCAATCAAGGAATCCCTTTTGAGGGGAATCCTAGTCCTTTTTCTTCTTGGGGGAATATTGGTGCTCCATATATGGCTACATTGTCCCTTCCGAGAATTACCATTGGCCTGCCAGTATGGCTATTATCAACCTTTGTGGTTCAAAATATTGTGATTCCTCCACAATTGAATCAGCATCCAGTTGATACTGAAGTTGACCCTTTACCTTCTTCTTCGTTTGTTTCTCCCTCCCCTTCTTCCTCTTCGCTTAGTGAAAGTAGTGATGCTAATAACTAGGTGGCTGAGAAGAAGAAGAAAGGGAAGGAGAAGAAGAGAAAGCAAATTCAGCAAGGGGACAACCAAGTAACCACTGCTTTGAATGCATCATCTGATGAAAATCTGCACATTAGACTTTCCAAAGCCAAATTTCCATGTGTAATTTGTGCGGGTGACCACTTTTCTCGAGACTATCCTTGTTTTCCTCGGATCTTGAGAGAATGGTCTCCCCATTCGCACCATCCTGTGTCATCAACTTCTGAAGATCATGTTGATAACACACCTTCAACTAGTGATAAAAAGCTTCATGGACAGATGAGAAAGGATAGGTTTCCATGTAGGTTATGTGAAGGGAATCATACCCTTCACCTTTGTCCTTTTTTAGATGAAGCCAAAAGAGTATTGGATAACCGTCCCGCTTCACCATAGGAAACTCTCCCCATGTCCTTTACTAATTGAAAAATTGACTGACTTAAATCAACCTTCAGTCGAAACCACTCTCTCTAAAAGTGAATCTTATGATTCTATACCCGACCAAAATCAATAAGACGAGGTCGCAATTGACTCAATTTTACCTTGAGAAAATTGTGCCCTTGCCGAAGGGAATGGAAATGATATTATTAAAATTCTTTTTATTACTTCAGATTCTGATGAACTTGGGGGTAATCCACCCGTTCCTTCACAATAGGAGGAAAATCCCCGAGTTCTCATAACTGAAGGAGTTAATTCACCCATTTATCTGGTACCACCTCCAAGTAGTCTAGTCACTTCCTTTGATTGGAATCAACTAGCAAGATCCCACCTTCCTTCTCATGTAGCTTTTCGGATCATAGTATAAGTTTACAAAATGATCGTGTCTAGAAATATCACAGATGAGGGTGCATCAGTGAGTATCCTTTCCTCAACTGCTTGGAAAGTGCTTGGTTCGCCATCACTTATGCATGTTACACAAAATATATTAGGCTTTAACAAAGGAAGCAGTCAACCATTAGGGATCCTTCCTAAGTTACTGATTACTTTAGGAAGTAAAATTGTTCATCTAAACGTGATGGTAGTCCCAGGGCTGTTAGATTACAATTTACTCCTTGGACGTGACTATGTTTATAACATGGAATCTATTGTTTCGACACTCTTCGAAGTGATGTGTTTCCCACATGAAGGAAAAATTGTCACCATTGACCATCTTTCATTTCCCGGTCCAAGCATAGCTCCAAGTCAATCATCACCCCTAAATGGTCCTTTTACATCAGTGGTATCTCTTGAACCTTCATTCCATCCACCTAATTTCCATGAATAGTCTGGTGAATGTAACGAAGCTTAGGGGGCATGCACCCTTGTCTATTCTGTGGATGAACCTAGTTGAAAAGATAAGTTTCCCTATAGGTTATGTGATTGGTCTGACACACCATTCATTTTTGTCTATTCTGCGGATGAAGCTAAGTGTTTTGTCTTTTGGACGAAACCATCCTACCTAACCTCAGTAGTTTCTATATGGTTACAGGAGACTCTCCTTTTCATCATGTTGAGGGCATGCAAACCCTTTTTTGTTGTTTTTTATTTTCAATTTTTAGTTTTTTCATTTCTAGCTTATGTAAAAAATGAAACTAAAAACCGAGCATAGTTCCTCCATGGTTCAAGCTAGTTAAAAAATGAACCCACCTTCAGTAAATAACCTTTGTGATTGTTATTCCATCAACCTTTTGAGCCTTGGTTGTGTACCTCTCATCACTTCCATCTCTTGGCCGATCATATGCTACCACTTGGTTGTTTACCCATTTTGAGGAACATCTGCGATGAGTGGTCTTATTAGCCAACCTCTTCACAGAGACCACCATGTTTTGCGAAGTTCCAAGCTTACTCGGAACTGGTTGCTACTCTAAACACCACTCGTTCCTCAAATCGAGTCTCTCTAAACCCTTTTTAGACTCGTTAAGTATGAAAAGATTGTCGAGCACCGGCCTTTCCATCTTGTTAAAGTGATTGGAATGTCATCCTTCCTGTATATTTAAATCTTTTTCGGACCTGAGGGATTATCTCATGAAAAATTTTGAGCACCGGCCTTTCTAGCTCATTAAAGTGATTGGAAATGTCATGCCTCCTATATATTTTAATCTTTTTTGGACCTGAGGGATTATCTCACAAAAAATTTTGAGCACCAGCCTTTCCAGCTCATTAATGTGATTGGAAATGTCATCCCTCCTGTATATTTTAATCTTTTTCAGACCCGAGGGATTATCTCATGAAAAAGTTCGAGTGCTTGCCTTTTTCGGCTCGTTAAAGTGATCAGAAAAGTCATCCATTTTGTATTATTTTATCATTTTTGGACTTAAGGGATTATTCTACGAAAAATAACTTCTGGAGTTTTCGTTTCATCCCTTTTTAAACTCTCTAAACATGAAAAGGACCAAGTCATCCTTGTTGTTAAACTCGTTAAAACAATAGTGACAAACTTGTCCATTCTAGACAAGACCAAGTTTCACTATCGCTAGGCTCATTAAAACATAGCGACAGGTTTGCATGAAGGGAAAATTATAGAAAAAGAATATGTTATCCTCGTCAATCTTGACAAAAATAAAGAGGTACTGGTCAGCAATGATTGCGGAAAAAAGGAAGAAACTTGAAGAAATTTATGGTAGCAGGTCGGTCTTGAACATGACACTTTCACTCCATCACCATTATTGAGTCGGGTTGGGTTATTCTGTTCACCGATCATCTCACCATTGGTCTTTTACACCATCCATATTTTGGGGTTAACGCTACGAATCCATCTCAATGTCGCCTACATGTTCAAGAGAAGTCATTTAGTTCAGAAACCACAATCCAGTTAATGCTTCATCCACTGCAATACATCCAACCTTCATTTTTTCATGGCCGCCATTCCTGAACCTTGTGTTGTTAGATCGTTTTCATCTCTAGAAATCATTTTCTTCATTTCATGTAGATGTGGGATACATAAAGGCCCTCCTACGATGAGTCACTTCTTATTGAAATCAGCTCATTATCCAAGAAGTTGACTTAGAAACACCCCTTTTAGTGATTTGAAGCTTGCATTCCTTAATGGAAAGTTTCGGCGATAGGTTGACATCAATGGCCTTTTACCGAAAGATTTTGCATGGTGTTCGACATCAGATCATATATTCATACCACCTGAATTGTACTGTAGTACTGTAAGGGTCATTATCATTATCGATGATTCCTCTTGCGCTTGTTAACAACTCACATTATAAGCTGGTAATTAGGCAATGTCTTTCCATGTTTAACTTTAGAACATCCCTTCACATGGATTGACTTGTACATCAGGCGAAGATTGAATGAGTTTGAAGACCCTGGATCTAGTTTCATCCATCTAGGCTATGATATATTCAGGGATATAAAAACATCAAATGTACAAAGGCACTTCACAGATGGTCATCCGAACCAGGGATGATGACTCTACATCTGAAGAATCACCAGTTTGCATCTACAGATGGCCATTTGATCTATGTACATGAAATGAATTTATAAAGCTGAGCATGGGAATGCCTGCCTTAGCTAGATCATGAAAATTATATTATTATGATGTATTGTATTGTAACTTATGAAGGTCACCTTCCAGTTCAAAACCTTGGATCCTCATGATAAAGCATTTCACTCGACATCAAGATTTACGACTTCATGCTTTAGGGGGCAACTTTTATAGACATATTTGGGCACTTCAACCCCAAACTTATATTTCAATAAACTAGAGCTCTTCAACCCCTAAATATTTTTTTTATACCCTAAAAGAACATGGTCATCTGATTACATCATTCCCCAGAAGTTCAACCTGAAAAACCTTCTAGAAATGGCCTAAACTGAACCATGCTGACTGCTCCACTGGCAAGGTGTGATGCATACTGAGTATTACACTGGCTAGGTGTGATGCATATTGTTTGGGCCTCCTATAGGGTGTGATGGGTGAGGATGGACAAATGTCCAAGTAAATTTGCTAGGTCGTTGCTCATGGAATCTTCTAGAAACTTCTCCTATGACACTTGCCTCTCTGAATTCGCCTAGGGATGAGTAAGAGATGAAATAAATCTCCAAGTGGAACCAATTGTAACAAGTGGAATGACAATAATCAAAACCCCATAGATGATTTACACCCTTGCACACATCTATAAATGGATCCCTCATCTAAGAGATCCATAGGCTGGAATATTGTGAATTGCAAGGAAGTGTTGATAGTTTGTATTTGAAGAAAAGAGCATTGTATTGTTGGTGTGATCTTTCTATTTCATGAGGTGAAGAGGGATTAATGCTGGGAGGATGATGTTGGATCAGAATTCTGTAGTGTTTATGTTATAATAGATCAAGATGCTTTGACGGTTCTTCATTACTATGTTTCTACAGGTACTCTCCAAGCGGGATAAGTACGGGGAGGAGTTTCAAGCTCTGTCAAGGGGGAGAGAGATCAAGCAAGGGATCAAGCAGAAGTTCCAAGTTGGTCCCCTCATCTTTCTCTTATGTATTGTGCATAGAATAAATCATTGAATTACTTTAAAATATTGTTTCTAGGGTAGCTGCCAAACCTAAAGGGCTAGTCGATCGAAAATACACTATTTTTCCCAGAAACAACAAGCACTTGTGAAGTGGAAGCATGATATGTAGCAACCAAATGAGTCTCTAGATTTGGAAAAGGGTCTGTCAACATAGTGGATGTATTAGAAGTCTTAAGAGGTTTTGAGACTTTAGAGTGGTGAGGACATTCTCGCGTAAAGTGCTCCTTATTACAAATTAAACATGGGTAATGAGGTTTCCTAGCTGGAGAAGAGGGATCAGATGATTTCTCTTGAGGGGGAGTATTTTGTTTCTTTTTAGTTTCCCCCTTTTTCTTGCTTCTAGGTTTCTTTTCTTTTTTACCTTTGTTAGATGACATGAAATTTATTTATGAAGCAAGTTTATTATTAGGTGCATTGGAAATTTGATTTGAAATAGAAAGTGTTTGACTAGATGGTCTACTTGTTGTTTGTGTGCTAGAAGAACCTATCACATTATCACCGACATGCGAGTAATTACTAGATGGAGGTGGTGGAACAATAAAATATGGTTTGGGTGCATTTGGAATATTATCATAGAGAGTGCTAGAATGGGTGTAAATCAATTCTAAGTATTCGGCATGAGCAATTACTTTCTCTTCAGTAACAACTCCTCCTTTATTCCACATCCTCGGTGATAGATGGAAACAAGGATTTGATAAACCACTCAGCTAAAAGCTGATCATGAACAAAAGTTTTGACCATTCGACGAGGACGACGCCACTCATGAATATGATTAGAAATGTGAGTAGCAGTGGTCTATTTAAAGTTGGTCAATAGTTCCATTCCAGTTCCATTCCAGTTTCATATCTGATGGTTAACTGGAAGTGGGTTAAAAATGTAGTGGATAAGGATGTGAAGTTGTCAAATGAAGCTCGTGGTAATTTAATATACCATTTTGAATCCAGAACAGTAAGTGCTCATTGGAAAAGATGTAGTCTAACTGAATAATCATTTAGGGAGTTGGATGAACACCATAAATGAAAATTCATAACGTGGTTGGATGGATATTATCCAAGGTTTCCATTGAACTTAGGAATATCAGAAGGCAATTTGTGAGGAATCATCAGCCACCTAGGTGTATAAAGAATTGGTTCATTGGTAATCCAATTTAAATCTGGTAATTCAAGTGTTGCTACAAAAGGAAATTGTCGGTTTAGGTCAGGTTTAGCAATACCAGGGTAAGATGGAATTACCTGGGCAATAGTCCTTTGCATACCAGCATAAGGAATTTGTTTCTAGTAACCTTGATAGGGGTAGGTTTGTTGAGTATATCCGGTATAACGTGGTTGTTGGGCACCAGGATAAATTTGCTATTGTCTAAACCCAAGATAGGCTTGTTGACTTGGACTTGGGTAAACCTGTTGTTGACCAAACCCAACATAGGATTGTTGACCAAGTCTAGGATAAGTTTGGTACTGTTGGAATTCCTATTGTTGATATTGTGGCTGCCATGATTGTTGATGTAATGGTTTTTGCCCACCAATGTAAGTTTCACCAGGTTCTGAATAAATTAGACCAGTATAAGTTTGAGTCATCCCAGTTAATGGTAAATTGGCCTGAGGTTGCTAGTTTCTAGGCAGAAATGGTTGTTGTAAAACAGCTTGAGAAGACTGAGCTTATAGACCTGAAACTTGAGGGTTAGAGGTTGAAGGACCAACTTGAAAAGGTTGAGATAAAATTAACTGAGCTTGCGACTGTGGTAAAGTCATAACGATGGGCGTAGTAGGTATGGATGAAACAAATTTCATTGGTTGTGATGGATACACAAGCCTTGGTTGAACGAGCATTATAGGATGTCGTTGACAAATAGTCGTTCCAGAATAAGTTGGACATAAAGATGACGTCATACTTCCATATTATTTCCCTCCAGAAAATGGAGGATAAGAAGATTGGGAAAGTTTTTCTCCATATGGGGGTAATCCAGTGTAAAGTGGATAGATTAGATGGTATCTAGATGGACCAACTTGATATTGACTTGATGGATCAAACTTTTTAGTATCCGTAAGTGAAGAACCAGGTAAAATTCCTATGGAGGACATGGGTGAAGACCATGGACTAGAAGCAACACTAGAGTGAGTTCTAGATAATGATTGGTAACCCAGTGGGATGGACGGAACACCATATAGATGTGACTCAGGTGTTGTGGTAAACATTGAAGAATTAGCGACAATAGATGCTGTCACATCTGTAAAAGATGATATAGTTTGCGATGTTGTTTCAACAATAGTCAAATGACCCAATAAATGTCCTAATGAATCTATAGGAGTTTGAAAGTAAAGAGGATCAAAAGGAGTAGTAAACTAAGGAGAATAAGGATAAAGATAAATATCAGGTCCAAAATGAGTTGGAGTTTTGGGTGTTTCTTCTTCAGATTCCTCTTCAATAGAAATCAAACCAAGTGGAAGGATTTCACCATCAGGTCCATAATAAATTTTCGGTGTTTGCCTATGCGGTAAAGGGGAAGTCTGAACAGTTACAGATGTCTGAGGATAAACCAATCGAACGTCTTTCATCATGGGAACAACTTTTTATTGTTGAACTTCGAGGTCCAAGTGTTCTGGTAAAATAACAACGGGTTCAGGATGAGTTTCTTGAAAAACTTCTGGCTAAACTGTGATAGGTTCGGGACCATATTATGGTTGAACAGGTTGAAGTTTAGAAGTAATTTCTTTTTGAACAACTTTGGGTTGAGGATCAACTTCTTGTTGGACAACTTCAGTTACCATTTCACTAAGTTAACTTTTAGTGTCCTTAGGTAATTGTAAAGGTTCCACTTCAGTAGCAGATGAACCAATAATTGTAGGAGTAATTGGTATCACAGTACTTACCAGTATAGGCGACTCTGGTAATTCAAATGAAGAACCAAAAGTTTGTGATGTATTGGAATTAGTTAAATGAGATTGATTTTTCCGACCAGGTGTAGCTTTAGGGGGTAAAGGCGGTTTACGTGTTGTCCTCTGTGAACGATGGGGTAAAGGTTTATGTTCCTCCACCATTGCTTATTGATTTTATAAGAAAATTAAATAAACAAAAAGAGGGTAATCTAGGCAAAAGGATTACCAGGTAATTGTGAATTGTAATATACTGCCTCAGTAAACCAAGGACTTACCATATGTGCAGGAAATCTCCTCGAATGTTGTGTTCAGTGTATCACAGTGTACAAGGCAGCTGACTCGGTTACCTAAGGATGGATAAAAACCTAATGTAGTCCTTCCATATATACCTGAAAGTGGTGGAGGCCCAATCCGTGTTAGCGCTATCTAATGTGAAACTGCATGGTGAGAGCATTCCTTTATATGTTTTCGTACTATAACACCTCCCTATATACTCGAACGTGCTTGGGCGAGCTACAATATACTTACATAAATGGAATTAGGTATCACACTCAGAATGTATCGTAGATAATTAGCTATATCTGCTATGTTTAATGACGTTGGAACACGTCTCTAGCCTAGACCTCTAAATTTTATTCGTTAAGTTACAATGCTTCATTAGGTTAAATGTGATAAATTTTAGTTGATATTGTTTAACATTTTGCCTTTCAGGTTCACCGCATGATGTTTTTGAAACTCCTAGAATGCAAGTAAAATAAGAAGCATTCTTTTCATTTGATTTAAACAATGAAAACCGTAACTAAAAGGGATAGAGAAATCATAATGTTTAAACAAAGAGTACAGAGCACATCTAATGCAACTTTCCCTATACTATTTCTAAAAGCGCACACAAAATTCTAAATTCATAATGCATGCTTTTATTTTCATTCCTTTAATGTTTAGATGAACAAAAGGAAACTAAATGTACAAACAGCCAATCAATACTTTTCACAAGAAACAAAGACTTTACGATAGTTTCATTTTCAAAGAAATGAAGATTTTACGACACTTCTTTTTCGGAAAAGATTAATTGATTGTAAGTTAACTTTGAAAATGAATTTATAATGATAAATAAATCACCTAAGAAACACTAAACAATAGAGACCAAAGTAGGGCTAGGAGAATAAATACAAACTGATTTCAGCACCATAGAAAACATTATTCTTTCAGCAAACAACATCAGAAGCAAATTTGGAAAAAACCAAGCCAAAGGTGGGTTTTTTAGCTTAACAGGGATCAACGCAGCCCAGAGTGGGAGACAATGTGCTACAGTGCACTGTCTCTAAGCTAAGGCTTCTCTGCAACACATTATGTCAAGACCAACACTGCGCTGGTGCCAGAGAGTCCAATCAGGGGACATTTAAGCAAACTTTTTGACCAAAAACACTTCAAAATGACTGAAAAGAGATCAATGAAGTCAACAAAAGTCTACTAGGATGTAATATGATGTGGATAAACTACCAAGAATGATGCTTGTTCCCCAGTATGGTCGCCAATTTGTTATAAGTAATTTGTATCTACGGATATTTTTTTTTTCCTTAAGTGGGTAGTTACACTTAGAACAATAAAAGGAAAGTGGTTTAACCTTTTCCTCTAATAGATAGATGAGATGAAAGAACTTACTTCTGATCTTTCGCTTCCTTGATCTCCTTTGAATTGCTCCCATCACTCCTACTTGAACTAAATCTTCTCAATTGGTACCTATCAACAGAAACAAAAGACAACAATGATCAAAGTACATGATATACCTACTATAAACCAATGGAATCTACAACATTGAAACATATATGCATCATGAATATGAACAAGAATATGGGAAAAGGAACAAAAAACTTTCTTGATATAGAAGGAAGAGTTGCACCCAAAGCGGTTTGATCCCATGTCACTCATCCAACTTCTGTCCAAACCCTCGTCACACCAAAAGAACAACAATCTAGCAACATAACATTACTTGACATGAACTCAAATCTCAAATCAACAATATTTCTCTACAATCTTCAAATTCTAGCCTCCTGATCACTATGATGAGTGGTCAATTTATAGGGAAATGCAAGTGGTAATGTCATAAATTGGGCATTGAATGGTTTTCCAAAATTGGAGTTACTTTCCATGGAGAAAGGGATGAGAGGATAGAGGGAGAATTGATCCATAGCCTATCCAAAGTCGACCTCATAGGATGAGATAAGAGTTGGGCATCCTTATAGAATGCTTTAGAAGCAAGGAATATTCCTAGAATCTTATTCCAGTTTTGCTCATTCTTGCCAAGCACAGGTCAAAGTGGGCCTAAGTGCACTGCAATGCAAGCCTGAGTAGGCCTACTTGCTCTGCAGCATAGTTACCCCTGACCAAGGCTGCGCTGGTGTCCTAAGGAGGCATTTCAGTAGGGTTTCAAGCTAGGAAACATTCATGGATGGAAGCATTCAATTTGATGACTTGTCTAGGGCATGTAACAACTGAATTAGGGTTTTATGAGCCCTAATTGTAATAATCTAATTGTCAGGAGTGATGTGCCCAAATAGACCTGTAACACCTAGTCAGATAATTTGTCATAGTATAATGTGTCGTGCACCAGTCTTCTTTCCTAGTGGATTGATTGACACAACAAAGTCAATCACCCACTTATCAAAGGCCTTTAAGGTGACTTGTGGATTCAACGAAAACTCATCCCTTCTTGACAGTCTTCCAGTCCTCTGGCAGACATCACAAGCACTACAATATTATTTGGAATCCTTATGCACCGTGGGCCACCATAGCCTCGCTCTTAAAATTTTATGCACAATGTCTTTTCTTATGTAGTGTCCTCTCATGACACCACCATGTCATTCTGCAAAAATATTGTGTCTTTCATGCTTAGGGAGATATCTGTGTAATATCTCGTTGGGGCCCATTTTATATAAATGTTAGGCTATTAGAGAAAAATACGTAGCTCTACATATGAGGGGCTCAGATTGTTGGGTTGTGTTATATTCTTTCCATGACTAATATTAGGTTGGGCAAACCAACCTATATTAGGTTGGGTTGTGGACCCTATATTAGGTTGGGTGAACGACACGATGGTTTTCAGTCCATGGTTTTGGACGTGATGGTTTTCGGTCCATGGTATTTTGGCATGTATAAATATGTATTGCAACATTGAAAGGAACATAATGAAAAATCAAGCTGGTAGTCCCAGTTTTGGGATCCAGTGGGAAATCTCTGTGTATATGTGTTTTATGTGTTATGCTCTCGCATTTTTATTTTTCCTATGATTTAGAATTCGTATGAAGGTAATGTACGGGGTTAAAAACTACATTTGGTATCAGAGATGTTTTGGCTTCAAGGGGATGCCTTTGTTGCTGAGGGGTTTCGCTTGTGCCTGTGGTAGACCCTGTTCAGTGGGAGATCTGCGAGATCGATTCTGGTGGTGAAAGAAGATGGCGAGCAGTGGAAAGATAGAGATTGAGAAGTTCAATGGTCAGAGTTTTGAGTTGTGGAAACTCAATATGGAGGATCTATTGGTGGATAAAGATCAGTGGATCGCGGTAGATCCGAGTACTAAACTAATGGGAGTGACCGATGAAGAATGGAAGAGGTTGGATCAGAAGGCAAAGAGCACAATACGATTGTGTGTCACAGATTCAATATTTCTTAATGTATCAGGGGAAGCTACGGCGAAGGATTTGTGGGAGAAGTTAGGGACTTTGTACCAATCTATGTCTCTGGTGAATAAACTATTCTTGCGGAAAAAGCTGTATAACCTGAGGATGAAAGATGGAGACTGGGTGATAGAGCATTTGAATGCATTTAATACTATGGTAAGTCAGTTATCATTTGTTGATATTAAAATTTCAGATGAAGATAAGTGCATCAGTTTGTTGTGTTCTCTACCAGATTTGTGGGATAATCTAGTTATTGCAATAGGTAGCAATGCAACTGCTTTGCAGTTTGATGAAATAGTCTCAGCCTTCTTGACGGAGGAGATGAGTCAGAAAAATATGGACAACCAGAATGGTGATGCCTTGTATGTACGAGGACGGCCCCAGAATAGAAACAAAAATAAGTCATCGAGTGGGAGATCTAAATCTAGAGGGAGATCTAAATCTCCAGGAAAACCTATAAAGGTGGTGTGCTGGAAATGCAGAAAGGAAGGGCACTTCAAAGGGAGTGTAAATCTAAAGCTCCTGATAAAGGAAAATGATTTGATGATGCTCCTTCTGCAGAGGCGAAAACCACCTCGAATGAAGGTGGGGATGTGTACTTGGCTTCTTCAAGTACACATGTAGATCATGAGGCATGGTTGATTGACTCAGGTGCATCCTTTCACTTCACTCCCCATAGAGAGTGGTTCTGCGAGTATGAAAAATACGATGGTGGGGATGTCTTCTTAGGAGATGATAGGAAGGCTAGAATAATTGGTCGCGGAAAAGTAAAGTTGAAGTTGCCAGGTGGAAGGGTTAGAACCCTTCCGGGTGTTCTGCATATTCCTACGTTGGCCAGAAATCTGATTTCTGTAAGAAAGTTGGATGATGTAGGTGTAAAGACAGTGTTCGAGAAGGATACCTGCAAGATGGTTCGAGGAGCACTGATATTGATGCGGGGAGTTCGGATTGGAACTCTGTACAAGCTGCAAGGTATCATTGTTGTTGACGGGTGCAATAGTTCTATGGTTTCTGAAAATGGAGCAGAAAATCTAGTGGTCTCTGGAGAGAAGACCATGTTGTGGCATCAAAGGCTTGGACATATTGGAGAGAAGGGCCTTCGAATACTTCATGGTAAAGGTATGGTAGAAGGTATGAGTAATAGCTCTCTGGATTTTGATTTCTGTGAAAATTGTGTATATGGGAAGCAGAATCGGGTGAGTTTCCCCTCTGGTGGTAAGAGGACGAAACAAATATTAGAGCTTGTGCACAGTGATGTGTTTGGACCTGTAAAAGTTCCATCACTGGGTAAGTCTGTGTACTATGTATCATTTATAGATGACTTCTCAAGGAATACATGGATATATTTCCTTAAGAAGAAATATGAAGTCTTTGACAGGTTTAAAGAATTTAAGGCTCTGGTGGAAAATCAGACAGAGAAGAAGATAATGGTGTTGAGGACAGATAATGGTGGAGAATTTTGCAGCAAGGAATTTGAAGAATTCTGTAAGAAGTGTGGTATAGCACTGCAGAAGACTACTCCATATACACCTCAGCAAAATGGAGTCGCAGAAAGAATGAACAAGACGTTGATGGAAAGGGCAAGAAGCATGCTCAGTGGTGCCGGGTTAGGACAAGAATTCTGGGCAGAAGCGGTGGATACTACATGTTACCTGGTCAACAGGTCACCTTCATCAGCGTTGGAGGATAAGACTCCACAAGAAGTATGGACTGGTAAGAAACCCTCTCTTTCACATCTGAGGTATTTGGATGTGATGCATATGTACATGTCCAAAGGAGAAACGAACCAAGTTGGATAATAAATCTGAAAAGTGCATCTTTATTGGGTATAAGGATGGTTTAAAGGGTTATAAGCTTCGGAACCTAGTCACACGGAAGGTTGTGTACAGTCGATATGTGGTGTTCAGAGAGGTGAGAAATGTTATTAAACATGAAGTCTAACAAAGGAACATATGAAGATAGAGTTTGAACTAAAGGAGGAAGAATTAGACTCTGTAGCAGAGGAGGAATCAGAAGATGAAGAGCCACAAACACCGGTTGTGAGAAGATCAGTTCGAGAAAGAAGGCAACCAGAAAGGTATAGTCCATCTAATTTCTGTTCAAATTTTGCTTTGTCTGTTATTGATGATGATCCTAGAACTGTGAAGGAAGCAGTCAATTCAGAGGATGGAAAACTCTAGAAAGAGGCCATGGTTGTTGAAATGGCATCTTTGCACAAAAATGCGGCTTGGGATCTGGTGGAGTTGCCGGCTGGAAGGAAATCCATTAATAGGAAATGCGTGTTCAAGAAGAAGACAAATGTAGAAGGGAAGGTGGAGAAATACAAAGCTCGGTTGGTAGCAAAAGGTTATTCCCAGGTGTCGGGAATTGATTTTGGTGATATTTTTTCTCCTGTTGCCAAGGTAACTTCTATTAGATTACTTTTATCTGTTGCTGCTGCTTTTGATTTTGAGGTAGAACGAATGGATGTGAAGACAGCATTTCTTCACGGGGAT
>APFE031757558.1:38977-105937 GCA_000404065.3 Pinus taeda
AAACTGTTCCTGCGGAAAAAGATGTATAACCTAAGGATGAAAGATGGAGACTCAGTGACAGAGCATCTGAATGCATTTAATACTCTGGTAAGTCAGTTATTATCTATTGATATTAAAATTTCAGATGAAGATAAGTGCATCAGTTTGTTGTGTTCTCTACCAGACTCGTGGGATAGTCTGGTTATGCAATAGGTAGCAATGCAACTGCTTTGCAGTTTGATGAAATAGTCTCAGCCTTGCTGACGGAGGAGATGAGACGGAAAAATATGGACAACCAGAATGGTTATGCCTTGTCTGTATGAGGACGGTCCCCGAATAGAAACAAAAATAAGTCATCGAGTGGGAGATCTAAATCTAGAGGGAGATCTAAATCTCCAGGAAAACCTACAAAGGTGGTGTGCTGGAAATGCGGAAAGGAAGGGCACTTCAAAGGGAGTGTAAATCTAAAGCTCCTGATAAAGGAAAATGATTTGATGATGCTCCTTCTGCAGAGGCGAAAACCACCTCGAATGAAGGTGGGGATGTGTACTTGGCTTCTTCAAGTACACATGTAGATCATGAGGCATGGTTGATTGACTCAGGTGCATCCTTTCACTTCACTCCCCATAGAGAGTGGTTCTGCGAGTATGAAAAATACGATGGTGGGGATGTCTTCTTAGGAGATGATAGGAAGGCTAGAATAATTGGTCGCGGAAAAGTAAAGTTGAAGTTGCCAGGTGGAAGGGTTAGAACCCTTCCGGGTGTTCTGCATATTCCTGCGTTGGCCAGAAATCTGATTTTTGTAAGCAAGTTGGATGATGTAGGTGTAAAGACAGTGTTCGAGAAGGATACCTGCAAGATGGGTCGAGGAGCACTGGTATTGATGCGGGGAGTTCGGATTGGAACTCTGTACAAGCTGCAAGGTAGCACTGTTGTTGACGGGTGCAATAGTTCTATGGTTCCTGAAAATGGAGCAGAAAATCTAGTGGTCTCTGGAGAGAAGACCAGGCCGTGGCATCAAAGGCTTGGACATATTGGAGAGAAGGGCCTTCAAATACTTCATGGTAAAGGTATGGTAGAAGGTATGAGTAATAGCTCTCTGGATTTTGATTTCTATGAAAATTGTGTATATGGGAAGCAGAATGGGGTGAGTTTCCCCTCTGTGGTAAGAGGGCAAAACATATATTAGAGCTTGTGCACAGTGATGTGTTGGACCTGTGAAGGTTCCATCACTGGGTAAGTCTGTGTACTATGTATCATTTATAGATGACTTCTCAAGGAATACATGGATATATTTCCTTAAGAGGAAATCTGAAGTCTTTGATAGGTTTAAAGAATTTAAGGCTCTGGTGGAAAATCAGACAGAGAAGAAGATAATGGTGTTGAGGACAGATAATGGTGGAGAATTTTGCAGCAAGGAATTTGAAGAATTCTGTAAGAAGTGTGGTATAGCACTGCAGAAGACTACTCCATATACACCTCAGCAAAATGGAGTCGCAGAAAGAATGAACAAGACGTTGATGGAAAGGGCAAGAAGCATGCTCAGTGGTGCCGGGTTAGGACAAGAATTCTGGGCAGAAGCGGTGGATACTACATGTTACCTGGTCAACAGGTCACCTTCATCAGCGTTGGAGGATAAGACTCCACAAGAAGTATGGACTGGTAAGAAACCCTCTCTTTCACATCTGAGGTATTTGGATGTGATGCATATGTACATGTCCAAAGGAGAAACGAACCAAGTTGGATAATAAATCTGAAAAGTGCATCTTTATTGGGTATAAGGATGGTTTAAAGGGTTATAAGCTTCGGAACCTAGTCACACGGAAGGTTGTGTACAGTCGATATGTGGTGTTCAGAGAGGTGAGAAATGTTATTAAACATGAAGTCTAACAAAGGAACATATGAAGATAGAGTTTGAACTAAAGGAGGAAGAATTAGACTCTGTAGCAGAGGAGGAATCAGAAGATGAAGAGCCACAAACACCGGTTGTGAGAAGATCAGTTCGAGAAAGAAGGCAACCAGAAAGGTATAGTCCATCTAATTTCTGTTCAAATTTTGCTTTGTCTGTTATTGATGATGATCCTAGAACTGTGAAGGAAGCAGTCAATTCAGAGGATGGAAAACTCTAGAAAGAGGCCATGGTTGTTGAAATGGCATCTTTGCACAAAAATGCGGCTTGGGATCTGGTGGAGTTGCCGGCTGGAAGGAAATCCATTAATAGGAAATGCGTGTTCAAGAAGAAGACAAATGTAGAAGGGAAGGTGGAGAAATACAAAGCTCGGTTGGTAGCAAAAGGTTATTCCCAGGTGTCGGGAATTGATTTTGGTGATATTTTTTCTCCTGTTGCCAAGGTAACTTCTATTAGATTACTTTTATCTGTTGCTGCTGCTTTTGATTTTGAGGTAGAACAAATGGATGTGAAGACAACATTTCTTCACGGGGATTTGGAAGAGGAAATCTACATGAAGCCACCTGAAGGCTTTGCAGTGAAGGGTAAGAAAGAACTGGTATGCAAGTTAAAGAAGTCTCTGTATGGGTTAAAACAGTCACCAAGGATGTGGTATCAAAAATTTGATACATTTATACGGGGACTTGGCTTCACCAGAAGCAAAGCAGATCATTGTGTGTATTTTTAAATTAATTGGTGACCGTGTTATTTATCTGGTCTTGTATGTGGATGATATGTTGTTGGTTGTAAATGACAAAGAAATTATCCAGGATTTGAAAGAACGCCAGATTGTCCTCCAATTCGACATGAAGATCTCGATGCTGCAAACTAATATTTTGGGCATGGAAATTAAAAGAGATTGGGCAAAGAGGAAGCTCTGGTTAAACCAGAGGAAGTATGTCGAGACATTATTGCAGAGGTTTAATATGCAGGATAGTAAACTGGTGAAGGTTCCTATTCTGTAGGTGTGAGATTATCTGCTGAACAGTGTCCCAAGACACAAGAAGAGGAAGAGGACATGTCCCATGTTCCATATGCAAGTGCAGTCGGTAGCTTGATGTATGCCATGGTCTGTACTAGACCAGACATTGCACATGCAGTGGGAGTATTGAGCAGGTTTATGTCAAAACCAAGGAAGGAGCACTGGACAAAAGTGAAGCGGGTTTTCAGGTATTTGCGTGGCACTAGTGATTATGGTTTGTGCTACCAAGGAAGACCAAGATTGGACAAAGTGTTGGATATTCGTGGCTTTGTTGATGCAGACTGGGCTGGAGATCTGGATCAGAGAAGATCTACAAGTGGGTATGTGTTTAACCTATTTGGAGGTGCAGTCAGTTGGATGAGTAAGAAACAATCTGTAGTGGCACTATCAACTACAGAGGCAGAATACATGGCAGCCACTCATGCAAACAAGGAAGCAGTTTGGTTGCAGAGATTGTGTTCAAGTATGGGGTTAGTACAGGGAGCTATAAGGATATACTGTGACAGCCAAAGTGCAATTTTCTTGGCAAAGAACCCTGCTTATCATTCAAAGACAAAGCACATTGATGTTCCGTATCACTTTGTGATGGATATGATAGAATATAAAAAGGTGTTGCTGGTAAAGGTGGACACTTTGAAGAATACTGCAGATGCATTAACAAAATCTGTGAGATTTGAGAAGTTCTCTTGGTGTAGAGAAACAATGGGCATTTTAGGGCTGGAAAAATGACTAAGATCTCCTGTGGAAAGAAAACAACAAGTGGGAGATTGTTGGGTTGTGTTATATTCTTTCCACAACTAATCTACATAGTGAACTGGGGGGTTAGAGGGGGGGCGGAGTGCCCCCTTCATTGCGCCGATTGCACAGCGGGGGGGTCACAGTGGGGTTTGAGGGGGGGGGGTAGCCCCCCTCTATGGGCACGGGGGCAGCGCCCCGCGAAATTGTTTTTTGGACCCTATATTAGGTTGGGAAAACCTACCTATGGTTTTCGGTCCATGGTTTTGGACGCGATGGTTTTTGGTCATGGTATTGGATGCTTCGACATGTATAAATATGTATTGTAACATTGAAAGGAACATAATGAAAAATCAAGCTGGTAGTCCCAGTTTTGGGTTCCAGTGGGAAATCTCTGTGTATATGTGTTTTATGTGTAATGCTCTCGCATTTTTATTTTTCCTGTGATTTAGAATTCGTATGCAAGTAATTTCTGTATGGGGTTAAAACCTACACATACATTGGTTCAGAGTTGGCTGGGTAACTAAAAAAACACTATACCACCAACCCTTTCATCAACAATCTGTTTGCACAGGCCACGGTCTCACCCGAGGTGATATTGGGGGATGCTAGAACTAGGTTTCTACATCCAGAAGGATATGGAGTGTAGATCTTGACTTAGTCTTAGATCTATATCTAAACTATGTGATGTTACTTAGCATTATACTGAATCTTATATATTCATGAAAAAATACTACTCGCAAATCTAAACTCTATCTACACTGCATAAATCAATGGATCTTAACTGTAATTAACTGTAAGAACGTTCATACATCAACTCTTATTTATCTTTAACTTGCACAACATAGAAGTAAACAATAATTTCATGAACTAGCGCAACATGTAAGTACACATATATGCCTTCAAAATCTTCCTTGTTATCTTCAAATCTTTAGAATTATAATGTCTCTTGTCTTGCGCACACATCTATTGGGGCTTGCGCACACAGCTGCAGACTTACCAATGTCTTCATGCACACAGTTGTAGGAACCTTCCCCTTCGCTCGAATACAAAAATATATAACAATATCAAACTTAAATGTCCAAGTGTAACATCACCTACATTTGACTTACTAAGACATCCCTTTATATATATTTTTCCCATACAATACCATGGTCCACAAACCATGGGAAAACTCAAAACATACAATTTAATCTCATTCTTTTACAAAACAAGGTGCTTTGACTGGCCCTAAAAGCTCCTATGACTCCTAAAACACAATGTGAATTGAATTCCACTCCTCAAAATGCAAGTTCTTTACAAAACTTTGACCTAGGTGGACCCTACCCAAGAATAATATCAACCATAAATGTCACAAGACAATAGCACTGTACACCAAGTTTGTAGTGGGAAATCCTCATCTTTACAAGAAAGCCACTTGAATAATGTTTAACCAAGTCAAAGCATTATAATACAAGATAACTAGGTTGGGCTCCATTAAGAATGTTTGCAACATACACATACTTTTGACCAAACAAAAACCAACAAATTATCTCCTCGGTTCATTAGACAATGAACTACCAATATATGTTGCGTTAAACTCTACTACTTTCCATATTAACCTAATGATTTGTGCATTAAAGTTGTGATTTTTGTGTTTTCATGTTTCATGTCTTTTCTTCATTTCACTCTTTGAAAAACATGTCTACAACCTTTAGAATGATGTGTTGATAAATCACTACATTTAAAAATTACAAATAGAAATCATTAGCCTAGCATATCATAAGATATTCTGGAAATGGTATACTATATGGTGTTTTATTTGCCTTAAATTTCATGATCATATGTAAACATTACACTTTTTTTGTATTGCACAAGGAATGTATGGGAGCATTAAGACCATATAACATGTATTTAGTAGTGGAAGTGTCTTGACCAACATGCTATTTAAGTTCTAAATTGTGACCTACCATACATGTAAAGACAAATATCATCATAATATATATTTTGGTGACATATCAAGACCAACAATTAATGAGAACAAGGTAGTAATGTAATCTTATGCATTGAGTTAAATCTTATGTGTTCTTAGGCTACTTGAGGGAAAGCTCATATGATATATAGAAATTGAGTGGCCTGAATATGTTAATAGTAGAAGTAGAAAATGGTAACAAACATCACCATGTTTTCTTCTTCTTAGACATGGAAGCTTCATGAAATATATACACTAAGATTTGGAGACAATCTAGATTTGGAACCCATATATGCTAATTGGAACATCCATGGTGTTGTAACCCTAGGGACAACCTCTGGCCGAAAGGATGCAAGTTCCTAGAACATATATTCTGAAAAAATAAAAATTATTATCTTTTAAAACTTAAATATCCTTTCACAGAGAAATTTCCTCTAAATGTAGTGTGATTTCAACTTCTTGGAAAAGAAGGCAAAGCTTCCAATATGGCCATTATGTTTGTGATTATAGTTCATTGAGGTTGTAGTATGGAAAGAAGGTATTATGAGAATAAATATTCAATGTAAAGGGATAAGGTAGAATCCTTTATTATAAATTATACATTACAAAGCAATGAAACACATAAAATATTGTAGAAACACAAACACAGAAAACACATAAAACAAGAGAGACACATATATATGTGGTTCACCCAATTTGCGCTACGTCCATAGAGAAACACCCAATCCTTCCTTTATATTATCTATAAAAATGAAGAGCTACAATATACAATAGATCCATTGTAATTTCCTCTTCACTCTCACACAGTCTCATCTCTCTTTCTTGCTCAAAATACACATCTATATAGCCACAATACAATTCTCTCATATAAATCGAGGGGTTGCCTTATAGGGAAAAAACCTAAATTAAACATAACTTCTACTGTCATATCATCCACCTAATGAACGACCTAGATTGACTATGAAATTACAATATTGTACAAGGAAATTTTACATCTATTTTTAGCTTTAGGGGCGATGGCCCTGAACTCTGGCTGATCCCCGGACTACCTAGTTGGGGGGATGCCCTGCTAGCCCCCGGACCACCTAACTGGGGGGTATGCCCCCCATACCCCCCTGTGTGGAGGGTTATATAGTATTCCTAGGGTATCCATCCAGATGAAATGAAGACCTCTAAATTGGTAAGATAATCAAGCTCCACACCCAACATCCTTTACACATAATCTTAATAGAAAAATGGAATTAAAGAGAGATTAAATTTATGAAATTATGGATCATGCTATTAATGAGTCTTCAAGTAAAATTTTCATGCACTTTACATTATCATCAAATAATTAGTAAATATTTTAATGAAAAGAAACCAAAAGCTTCATTAAAAAAAATTCAATAGAAGAATCAACACGACGAGTGACTTACAGAGATAGAAATCAATGCCATAACCAACACACATGTGGAGTCATTTGAAATTTTCATTAATTCTCCAACAAAAAATTTAGCACATTAAACACTACATAAAAAAAATGTATGATCTCCACACAAAATTTGAAACCCCTCTCTTGGTGCCTTTATCTTGTTTTAAAGAAACATTACATTGGATGACAATTATGAAAATGTCAACTATGTTTTAACTACTCCTTAAATACTAAGTTCTCTTAAAACACTTGAAAAATGTATTATAATACTACAAAATGAAATGATTTCAATTTCTCAAAATAAAATCACTTGGATTTTCATGGTTCATGTTCCTTTGTCATTTCATCTTTCTTTGACGTAGCCTCAGGCTCCACATTTCGAACATTCAATGGATTTACAATACTTTGGAATTTTTTCCAAATTTCTAGATCTGACATTGGAGATTGGAGCATTCTACTATAATCCATCTTCAAATTGGTTATCTTAACATAGTTTGGATTATCTATAAAAAATTTCTTGATTTGCGAGAGTAATTGGAAATCCCTCTGTAAATAATTTACTATTGTTGATCCTTACAAAGTTGCAATCCCTCGATGTGATGAATTGAATTTACTTTTAGCTTCCACTAAAATTGTTTCACATTGCTCACAAGATAGAATATTTCCTTGCTATTCTGAGTAGGTTGGCTGTCCCACTCTAACCCTTTTATCAAACTTGGAGTTGAAGAATGAAACTAAATTTTTAACCTCTTGTAATTTGCTTTATGCATGTTTCTTGTACATCTTTCTTTGATCCATTTTACTTATTTCAAACACTATATCTTCCCTATCTAAAATATTCATAGCCCTTGGCTCTTGGCAGGATTTGGCATTCAAATAGTCAATGATTTTATTTTCCAACTATGCACTTTCATGTGCTTGGAATTTATTTGTGTGGATGATCATTTTAGAGTCTTGAATCATTAATTTCTCTTCTACAACAAAAATCAAGTGTTCACATACAACTTGAATTTGTTGAATTATATCATCCCATATAATCTTCCAGGATTGAACTAAATACATATTTCATTTGAGATTTTATTTAAATTATTTTATCTCTTCACATGTAGATTGATATTTTCCATTATATTTATTTACATTCTCCTTTGATATATTCAATTGTCTCTCTTTATGTTTCAACTATTCCTACGTGTCATTCAAATGTTTCTGTAGTTTTTTTTGTTCATCCTCTGATATCTTCAACTCCATTATGACCCTGGCCAATTTCTCTATTGGGTCCTCTGAATCAGCTGATAATACTATGGTTCACACATGTTTATCTAGTCTTTTTTATAGCTCTGCATTATGTTTCTTAAGGACTGCAATTTCTTGATCTATATCTAATAACTCTTTTGTCATAATTTCTTTATCTTTCTCCACTCATGCTAGCTCAGGTGTCTAAATATGTTCTACTACAAGATTTTTTAATTTTCTCCTCAATATCTAAACTTTTGATTTTGTTCTTTACTGCGGGACTTGGATTGTTGTTCTATCCTCAAGGTTTACTCCCAACTTAATAATTGACTTTTTAAAATCTTAATTTTTAGTGTGTAGGGCTCTATAATTTTCCCTCCTTTTTAAGTTCATAGACCACCTTTTCGAGGAACACCTCTACTTTATTAGAAGCTAAATAATTTTTACAAAGATCAATATATATCAATTCTCCTTTTTTCCTATGTAGATTGATCTTATCAAGCAGAGGAATTTCTTTAGTATCTATACATAAATTTGCAGTCTCAAAATCTATGCCTCGGGAACTTTGTTGAGACATTGGATGAGTAAGTGATAGCTTAAATTGGTTCCTCCCAAGATCCATGGTTGAGAGGATCCTAGTCTAATAATTAGAGACTAATTGGGCCTCTAATTAGGCTGCAACATTATTCCTTACTCTCACTTTTTTCTCTTTAATTTGTTGATGGTCTTTCTACCAAGTATTAAAGGAAGATAACTCCTCTTCAGCAAGGTGTGGAGATGATGATGCACACCTTATGTCTTCCAGCTACACTTTAAATCCTATCTTACTTGGATGTTTTTCTATCAACTGTGAAACCCTTTCTCCTTCTTGAAATTTATCCCTTTTACTGGATTGTGTACTTTCAACATCAATGCCCATGAATTCTACAACATGCCTTTTCAATCCCTTTTCTTTAAGAACATGAGTTTCTATGTCTACACCTTATTGTTATTCCTCCATACCGAGATTTACTATTTTTTCTAATTCTAGTCTTTCTTCATGGATGTATGGAGCACAAATATTTCCACTCTTCTTTTTGAAATTACCTGATGTGGGTCGTAGTTCCATTTTTCCCCTTGTTCAAAACCCAATTTTTGCAATATTTCGTCAACCTCCTCTAAAGCTTGTCTATTATTCACAATAAATGGGCCTACTATTTTGGGCAGCTAAAATAAGAAACCCTTTCAATCTGGAACAAAGTGTATTTGATCCACATTCAAACTTTGTCTTATAAATTCTAAATCAAAAAGCCTCACAGGAGCAAATACAAACAACCTATAAGGTGGAATTTCTGCATCGTATAATATTATCTCTAAATTATGTTCAAATATATACCAATCACCAACTTTGAGTTCCTTACTCAACTATATTAAGGATATATCTTGTGGAAAAGTCTTGGTAGCATGCCTCTTGTTCATGATTTTGTACACAACTAACATGAAAGAAGATATATAGTGGGAGAAGCCTTCATTATTTTCCTTCTTTTTGGCAACATCAACCCAATTTATAACAGTCTGCTTCTATTTATTTACAATAGCAATTTTCAACCCTAATTCCATGAATTGATCAACATGATTGTATAAAAATAGGTAAACAAGTAGAGATGGATACCCAAAAATGCCAGTGATACTAAAATTATGAATTTAGAGATTAATAGTGTGCTCCCAATAAGATGGAATGTCTAGTATAATGTTAGGTTGTATTATCAAATGGAAAAACTACAGGTTACTGTTTTATCTATTTCTCGAAGGCAATTCTTGGTTGCAAAACTTCATCGAGAAACCAACTCGACCAAACTTTAGGTTCAAGTTGGCTCTTGAACTAGAAGGGGCTCCCTCAAGTGTTATGACACTTTTTTTAATGTTGTTTAGTATAACTAGATAGTAGCCTTAGAATCACAATAGCTAGATCTATTGTTTGTTGTAGGTTGTTGCTGATGATTATCCAATCTCTACTCAGAAATAAATCCCTCTCTCGCTAGAACGTAATCAAAGAGCTAGCATCTAGTTCCGACATAAAAGAATAGCTTAAAGAGTTTGGTGGAGGAATATAAGAGCACTCATATAATTAAGTATTCATACTGAATACTTAATCAATCAAATATACTAGATGTGTGTAGAACAATGTATAGCCAAACAGATATACATTCAAGAGATGATAGAAGGAAACAATTAAATGATGAAGAGGAGATAATCTAAACATACTGTTCAATTAGCTAATTTTAGTGTAGATGATAACTTTTCACTGAGCTATTAGATAGGTTGATACTCAAACATAGCCTTGCCCTAACTCCTATGTTACCTTGAAAATATGCAGAAACATATTATGGAATAACAGGGAAAGACATACATGAGAAACAATTTTTGTCATGAAACTAAAGCTAAAATACTTTAATTAAATTCTTGTAATAAAAGTCTTTACAAAAATGACAGGGTTCTGGCATCAAAATCCAAACCTTTTACAATGAAAATGAAATAATATATAGGAAAACATATTCCTGAAATTGTCACTAGTCTATAGGAAACAAATCCTATCAAATGAACTAAAAGTACAATATGTTGCGGAAAATATGAAAATGGCAGAAATTCTTCTACCTCTAAATTTGGGAGTGATCATTTAGTTTTCTATTCTTTTGCTAAGAAATATGAAGTTGTTAAATATTGCGCCTTATAAATTTGGAAATGATTGCTTGACTATTGATTTTGTTCCCTCAAATCTGAAAATTGGCTTACTGATTGTTGATCGATTTTCTTTATTCTTGAAATTGGTTTCCCTTTTTTGGTCACAAATCTGCCTTAATATTCTCCTTTTTAATCTTTTACCTTAGGATCTGGAGGTTGTTGAAGTTGCCCCCTCAAACACAGTTAATATGCCCATAATATGGCTAACTGATCCCTTTTTATAAAATTGATTAATCCCATGTCCTTTGATAAAAGTCTTTGATAATTCAATTATCTTAATTATCCTTAAGGTGCTTAATCATTGTCGAGAAATTTGAAAATAATTTGGAAATAATTGATTTTTTGTGAGTCTTTAATTTTCAAAAATATAAATCTTAAATTTTTTGGAATACGATATTTTGATAAAAATATTTCCAAAAAATCTATAAAATCATATTTCCATATTTCCATGAATTTCATAAATGAAAACTCAAATTATTTCCTCAAAAGATTTTATCCTATAAAACCATTCATTGTTTGAAATCCATGTTTAGTTTCTAAACCCATGGCTTGTTTTGACCTGTAGAATTTTTCCTTTCCTCATGAATTTCATAAATAAAATCCCAAAATATTTCTTTGTAAACCCATCCATGGTTTTGAAAACCATGTCCTGTAATAAGTTTCCATTGTATCATTCATTGTTTGTGAATTTAATAAACGAAATTAAAAACCATTTACTCAAACCAGTCACTATTTTCATATTTAGTTTTGCCCACTTTTGGTTTACTTATGAATACATGAAACTTCATAAATAATTCTCCTTTTTTTTGTAAAAACCATCCACTGTTTTGCCTTCCCATGGTTTTGAAAACCATTTCTTCAACCATATTCGGTAAATTATGAAAATATGTTTTCAACTCCCCTTTTACTTCTGTAAAAACTTTGGATAAGAAATTATCCAAATTTTCTCTTCACAGGAATTTTCCTATGTCTTCAAACATATTTGGTAATTATGAACATATGTTTTTAACTCCCTTTTTACTTCTGTAAAAACTTTGGATAAGAAATTATCCAAATTTTCTCTTCGCTAGCATTTTCCTCTTTATAATTATTTTCTTCCTTATATCCACACATAAAAAAAATGATTTGTCTATTGTATCAGGGAGGAGATATTTCTTTATAACATTGGAAACTCCATTATTTGTATTGAAATGTACTTCTAGAATGTGTATCTTCATTTTACCTTGACGAAAATAATTTTCAATAGTTGACTCAGCCTCTTCTTACCTCAAGATTTAACCTATGAGCTCATTCCAAAAAAATACAATTATAAAATGCTCCCTCCATTATTGCCCTCAATACACATTTTATAACTTTTAAACTTGCTTTCATACCAAATAGAAATTCCCGCCTGACATTTATAAATTTGAATCATTTTAAAGTCAGATAAGCTAGGCCCTCTCAATCCATTGATTTAATATTTCACACATCTCAAGGCAATTTAGATAACAATGTTTTAATGTGTGAAATTTTGGTTGGGGACAATGTTTGAATGGACAAATTTAATATTTTAATTAATTTGACTTAAGGATTTTGACTTTTGACCCTTTGTAATACATGGTAAAAAATGTGGTTCTCGTATTTTGAGATAAGGGTTGGTCTCAATTATTTTTTTAATTTTTAATAATAATTCTATAGTAAATAATTAACTTAATAAAAATATAACATGACATTTATACAAAATTAAAATCATTTAAATAATATAAAATTATTATTGAAATTAACCAACACATTGCATAATGACTGTTTCACCACAAGAATTTGTATATGTCTCAGGCTTACTTGGGAGACAAATTGGCAATTATATATATATATAAACATTGTATCTTTATTTGGTGTAAGAAATAGCTACAACATCGGCTCCAACTGGGGACTACTTCCCGCTGTGGGATGCAAAGAACTAGTAGACCAACTGCATTGATTTTGTTGGGCATGTAGTCCTACCACAAAACTAACGATCATTTGCCACCTGAAACCCACTTTTCCCAATTTAATATAAATTAAAATACTGCAATATGCAACTTCAATTTGAACCTTGTAACCAACAACTTCTAATAGTACTTTGTTGAAAATACATCCAACACTGAAAATAATGCATACTAAGGACTGATATATTTGAGAAATAAACAACACGTCTAATCCATTTGGCTATGTAATAATCAACAAATAAAAAAAATGATGATTTTTGTTTTCCACCTATATCCACAAACTGCAAACTGACACGGTTGAAACTTAAACAATCCATATGTTGCAAAGTGAAACTAGTTTATTCTAGAAACCTAAACTCAATTTTCTAAAATATACTGAAACAAAAACCATTTATAAATTGCACATTAAAACTGAATGATCTATTGCACATTGAAACTGAATAATCTTCTCATTCAATCCCACACACCTCTATCTAACTTATGTTGAAAATATGCACTGTTAGGTGTAGTCATTCTTCCAATGCAACCATGTTGGAAGTGGATTAACTGGGATATGTCTTTGCATGCAACTAAAAACTTGAAAAATATTTACAATATAAAAGTAAAATTCCTTGAGTAGATAATACTTACACCTGAAATTTTAAGGTTGCACCCTTTTTTGATGTTTGAAATTTTCAATCATTGCCATAAGGAAGAAAAACATGTTGTTGCATGCCATTATCATAGCAAGAGACGCACATGTCATGTTGATCCAGCAACATCTAGAACCCTGTGGAATCGCCATATAGACAAAGTGGAGCCACCAAGTGAAGGAATTGCAACCAATATCAAATTCCTACACCTTTTTCACCAGTGAAAGGTAGATCTAGTCTTTATTGTTCTTCGGGGAAAGACTTATTTGTTACTTCACTCCATGGCAAAGGTGCCAAATTTTGTATCTATTTCTCGAAGGCATTTCTTGGTTGTGAAACTAGACCAAGAAACCAACTCAACGAAACTTTAGGTCCAATATGGCCCTTGAACCAAAGGGGCTTCCCTCAAGTGTTACAAGGATTTTTTTAGTGTTGTTCACTGTCACTAGACAACAAACTTTGAAGCCAAATGGCCAAATCTATTATTCATTGTAGGTAGTTGTTGATGATTAACCAATTTCTACTCAGAAATAAATATCTCTATTGTTGAAACTTAATCAAAGTGCCAATGCCTAGTTCTGACAGAGAAACATAGCTTAAAGAGTTTGGTGGAGGAATAAAAGAGAAATTAGATAATTAAGTATTCATACCGAATACTTAATCAATCAAATATAATATATGTTTGTAGAAGAATTATACAGCCAAATAGATATACATTCAAGAGATGACGAAAGGCAACAATTAAATGATGCAGAAGAGCTAATTTAAACAGAATGTTGAATTAGCTAATCTCGGTGTAGATGATAAATTTGGAATGAGCTGTCAGGGAGGTTGATACTTAAACCTAAACTTTCCCTAACTCCTATGTTACCTTGAACATATGGAAAAACATATTATGGAATAACAGGGAAAGACATACATGAGAAGCAATTTTTGTCATGAAACTAAAGCCATAATACTTTAATTAAATTTCTATAAGAAAGGTCTTTACAAAAATGGCAAGGTTGTGACATCAAAATACAACCCTTTTACAACGAAAATAAAACAATATATAGGAAAACATCTTCCTAAAACTGTCACTAGTCTACAAGAAACAAATCCTATAAAGTAAACTAAAAATACAATATGTTTCAGAAAATTTGGAAATGGCAGAAAGTCTTCTGCCTTTAAAACTGGGAATGATACTTTAGTTTATGATTCTTTTGCTAAGAAATATGAAGTTGTTTAATATTTTTCGCTGCAAAATTGGAAATGATTTCTTGACTACTAAATTTGTTCTCTCAATTACAGAAATTGGCTCATTGATTGTTGGCTAATTGACTTTATTCTCGAAACCAATTGCCCATTTTTGGTCACAAATCTACCTTAATCTTCTGCCTATTAATCTTTTACCTCAGAATCAAGAGGGTGTTGAAGAGTCACCCTAAAACTCAGTTCGTATGCCCATAATATGGTTGATTGATCCCTTTTTATAGAATTGATTAATCCCCTGTCCTTTGATAAAATTCTTTGATACTTCAATTATCTTAATTATCCTTAATGTGCTTAATCATTGTCAAGAAATTTGAAAATAATTTGGAAATCATTGATTTTTTGTCACTCTTTAATTTTCAAAAATATAAATCTTTAATTTTTGGGTATAAGATATTTTGATAAAAATATTTCTCAAAAATCTATAAAATCATATTTCCATATTTCCATGAATTTCATAAATGAAAACTTAAAATATTTCCTCAAATGATTTTATTCCATAAAACCATTCATTTTTTGAAATCTATTTCTTGTTTTGACTAGCATAATTTTTCCTCTCCTCATGAATTTCATAAATAAAATCAACAAATATTTCTCTATAAGACCATGCATGATTTTGAAAACCATGTCCTTTAATAGTTCTCCATTGTATCATTGGTTTGTTTATGAATTTCATAAATGAAATTAAAAACAATTTACCCAAACCATTCACTATTTTCATATTTAGTTTTTCCCTTATGAATAAATGAAACTTCATAAATAATTCTCCTTTTTCTGAAAACCATCTACTGTTTTGCTTCCCCATGGTTTTGAAAACCATGTCTCCAACCATTTTTGGTAAATTATGAAAATATGTTTTTAACTCCCTTTCAACTTATTTAAAAACTTTGGATAAGAAATTATCCAAAATTTCTCTTCCTGATCATTTTCCTCTTTATAATTATTTTCCTCCTTATATCGATAAATAAAAATATTGATTTGTTTTCTCTATAAAATTTCATTTTCACCTCTAAAAAAGTATTCCAGAGGGACGAAATATTTCTTTATAACATTGGAAACTCCATGATCTATATTGAAATCTACTTTTGGAACATGTATCTTCATTTTACCTGCACGAAAATATTTTCCAATAGTTGACCTAGCCTATTCTTACATCAATATTTCACCTATGTCAAAAGTGGTTTTACAAGGGGGGAGTGTAGTAGATGGTAAATGGCTTAGGTGGGGAGGGGGTTCTGCATTAAGACAATTGTAAAAAGAAGTAGGAGTGAAACAACTTTATGGGTGGGAGAGCAGGGAGTAGGTTAAAAGTTAGATAAGCCACGTCCTTGCAATCCATTGATTTAATATTTCACGCATCTCGAGGTAATGTATATAGAAGTATTTTAATGCTTGAAATATGGGGTACGGACAAGGTTTGAGTGGACAAAATGATATTTTATTAATTTTACTCATGGATTTTCACTTTCAACCCCCTAATATATGGTAACAAATGTGGTTCTCGTATTTTGAGATAAGGGTTGGTCTCAATTTTTTTTAATTTTTTTAATAATAATTCTATACTGTAAATAATTAACTTTATAAAAATATTACATATATTTCTATAAATTTAAAATAATGTTAAATTATTATTAAAATTAACCAACAAATTGCATAATGACCATTTCACCACAGGAATTTTTATATGTCTAAGGCTTAGGTAGGAGACAAATTCGCAATTATAAAAACAAAAAAAGAATTGTAGCTTTCTTTGGTGTCAGAAATAGCTACAATGGGTATGGAAATTGATGGCTCTAGTACTTCCCCAATGTACTCATAATAACTGAAAGGACTAGCTTAATAACTTTAGAAAATAGGGTTATTCGAAATTCAATTGCATCCGGGGAGGGAACCAAATTAGGAGGTAAAATGAAACCATAAAAAATATTTTTATCTTCTTCAGGGAGAGTTTGATATACAAACAAAAAAGAATAATCAATGAATTGCATACAATTATCAGACCACAAGAAGTCTAGAACTTGACGAATTAACAAAGAAGATACCTGGAAAATATTTCCCCTATAGAGTTGATGATGGAACTTTGTTGATGATACAAGGAATAAGTAATCCAACTAAAAAAAAATTGGAAGGGGAAATTATAAGGAATGATAGTCATGACAAGACCAGACTTGATTATGCTATGGGAGACTTCTTACTTAATTTGACTAAGAAACAAATTCTTTCACACTTCCATGAAGTCTATAAAACATATAGGGTCAAAAATATCTCTGTCCATGTCCATCAACGAAATATGGGTAGTAGACAGAGAAAAAATAATATTTTTAGCCATATTAATTTTTTTTCAACTAAAAATTGAAGGAATCGAGTGATATTGTTACCTAGATTCTTTAAAAGGAGGATGTCGTGACATTTGGCCATAAGTGGGGGTGAATGTAGGTAGATAATATTCATGAAATAAAGAAAATAGGGTACCTTTACAACACAAGGAGGAAAAATTAAAATAATGGAATTATGGACAAAGGAGTGTGGAAGACATGAAGTGCACGATGATGTGGAAGGGGATAGGGGAATGACCCAGATTAACTTCTCTCACTCACTTGTCGTCAAAAGTTGTTCCAATTGAGACCACTCTCTGCCCTCAAGGGCTTTCACTTTGATGGGTAGTTTTGCACAAAGTGATGTCGGGGAAGATCTAGGTCATAGAACTCCCTAGCAACTATTTTAGAAAAAAACCCTTAGGGGCCCCTCCTTGCATAATAGTTAAGCTAATAGTGTCATCGAGATTTAATATGGGTATAGCTTAGTGCAAGCGCATAATGATAGGTTTGTAACATGCATAATTTTTATCCTTCCATCGACACATTTATTTGTGTGATGGCCACTCTCATATCTATCTCTCTCTCTCTCCTCTCTCTCTCTCTCTCCTCTCTCTCTCTCTCTCTCTATATATATATATATATATATATATATATATATATATAATATATATATATATATTTCTTTATTTATTTTTTCCATTCCCTTTTCTTATATTTTTTGTTGAAAACCAAAATGAACAATGGCTACAACACATGGTAAGAAGAACAATGATTATGTGAAAGAAATAGTACCTTGTCGATTCCTAATGTCAATCTATTTATTGTTTAGATGATGCATTGACTCAGAATGATGAAGGAGGATGCCATCAATAGCTCTATGAAGATATTTCATCATCAAAATCAACTTGGAAACATGTTATTACAATTCTATATTATATTTCCAATACTACTTCAAACATTTCTTGTAAAATATTTTGGCATAGGCTAGAAGCATATTCTTGAGATAGTTTCCAATGTACTCTATAGAAAATGATTCATCATTTTTGGGACAAAGTGGTATGGCTTATCCATTTAAATGTTACTTGAGTTAAATTTGATTTTATTGGATTATTATTTGTGGGCTGCAAATATGGAGATCGATGTTAAGGGACATAGTTTCCCTGACTAAAAACAAGTAAGAAAACACTTTAATGTACTCTTCAGTACATTGTCACCTAGAAATAACATGATAAAATGATTGATCCTTGCATTTGAGGAATGATGCACTTCTAGTATTGTCATGGGAACAAACTTTTCCTAGTTTAGTGAGTAGTTTTCCTAAAAATGGGTCTCCAAGGTTGGGTAAAGATCCATGGTAAATCCCTCTAACAAAAGAAGTGTATTCCATAAGTTAAGGAAAACATGATTTATACAAAAATATAGTAGGGATGACTTGTGTATGATGTACTCTAATGCTGACATGCATGGGATGCACTCATTCCCAAGTGTTCTCACTCTTATTTTGTACTTTTTTGGATCATTTGTATCACTTCTATAATTTTATTAAAAACCATGGGAAAATTGTGGCAAACTCTTCACCTCTTCAATATATGGACAAACTTCTAATGATTTTGTTGCCCCATCTCTAATTATTCTTGATGCTAAGACTCTATGGACTTGTTTTTTCTCTAAATGATGACAACCATTGACTCTTCTTCTCTCATATTTAGAGAAAACCTTTGTTTGTTCTTCTCAACTTGTTTCCTTGATCCCCCAAGTGCTAGTGTAGTGTCAGGCGGCAGAAAAACCTATCTGGCTACCCACTTTCAAGCTTTGACAAGCAAGATGAAATGGCTTTCTACCCCCTCAATTTTCTCCTCAAGGTGTTACATCTCCTTCAAGGACACAATTCAGCTATTTTGATAACATATGATCCATAAAACATAGGCCTATGGCCTATTTATCTCATCACATGGATCATTGTGAAATTAAATATAAAAGAAAACAATGATGTCTCCAAAACTTGATGTTTTTTCCAATGCAATTCATTAATCATTTGTTAATGCAATTGATTTACAAACCGAGAACTTTGTAAAGTCAAGTTCAAGGATCCTTTGTTAGTCCAAAAAATTTAAAGGACCCTACCCATGATTCATGGTTGTAATTTAGGTAACCAATGCTCAACCTTCAACTTGTATACAATTAACCAAAAGAAACATTTGTTGGGATCAATGTTCTTGATAAAAAAGGGCATAATCGAATATGTTTGCATTAGGTTTCAATCCTAATTCCAAATGGATTCCAACACCATTCTAATTCATCGATATAAGGTTATTTCATAAGGAAGTTCGATTTATTTAGTTGAAAATTAATGCAACATCTAAAATGAATGAATGAATATAAGTACATCATGCCATATCTGTGAAGTGATCAATGTCAATTCATAGATTCCAAGGATTATCTTGATTTTGACTCTGAACCCTAATTACTATCCTTGGAAAACTCTACCTTGAATATGTTCTCAAACTAGTAGTCAGGCACAAAATATTTGTAATCATCATCTATATGGAATGTTTTTACCCTATAGAAGTTGCAATGTACAATCAGCTTATAGTTTTAGTGCAGACCTATAAAATCCCTTTAGGACAACACTAGTTCAACTCTAAGTCACCTTCTTTGCCTTCATTCTTAGAAAAAATTCAAGTTCTTATGTCCTCCAACATGTTGTTGAATTATTTTTACCTTTAAGCCTAAGTATAGGGTGGAACGATCCATCTATCTCCTAGATATTCTGGGAGTGAGCTTCAAACACAACCATTTCTCTAAGAAGTGACATAGACTTATGGTTCTAAAATTACTTTAACAAGATTTGCTTAATATCTCAGAAGTTCCTAGTCTGACCTACTAGGGTGGTTTCTTCGTATTTCATATACTAAATTAGTTCTCTTCTCATAATGTTGTTTCAAGTTGCAGAATCTTAGCCTGGTCATTTGGGGTCTACTTCATCACCCAGATTGCTTCACATGTGAACCCTTGTTGCTCAACATTGTCCCTTCTTGTTCACCACATTTTGTGTGGTAAAAAGCCCCATAATGATTTCATATTCAACACCTTTACTACATCTAGCTCTCAAAATTGAAAGGGAATATTGACCATCCCTTCACTTGAGTGTGGAAATATAGTGTATACCCTAGCAATGGATTTTGGTGTTGTTCTACCCAACTCAAAAAGTTATCCCCTAAAATATATAACCTATATAACCTCCCTATAAAATAATTTCATGTCAATCCTAACATTTGATCAATGGTTATGTCCTCACCAAGAACAACTTGGTTTTATCTTTTAATAGTTTCACACACCTACCATTTTCCTCAGCACTTATTTATGTTGTTGAATTACATGAATAGTTGGTTAAATCGAAAAGATGGAAAATACATTAAGGTCATACCTATGATTTCACTCCAACAAAATGATATTTTTTATTCATATATCTCTTGTATTATGAACATAAAAATTTACTTGGTGAACACTAGTTGCTAATGTGTGCCTAGTGCCAAGTGCCTCTGTCTTTGATTGCAAATGAGTGCTAGGGAATGCCAAGGTGTGCAAAAATATTTCATGGATCTCTAGGAAATTCCAACACAAAATCAAGTTTCAAGGAATGCCAACAAGTGAATGTGCATCCCAATAATTCTAATGGATTTCAAGTGCCAAGCCATGCCAATTCATGCTAGCTATGGAGTGTCAGGGAGTGCCAGGGAAACACAAGGGAGAATTAGGTTAAAATGCATGGAAATTGATACATAAGAGGGATGCCATGGATTACTTATGAGTGACGCAGTGTGATAGGGAATTCCAATGTGTTTCATACATGCATAAATGTTTTAGACGCTAATTCATGCCATGTGCCAAGGAATTCTAGTGTTTTCCAATACATGTTAGGGAGTGCCAAAATGTCTTAGAAAAATATTCACTTCTTAAATATAAGAGAAGAATACATATAGATTAGTTAACTATCAAAACATATTCATGGCAAACATAATCATATATATCACATGGAGAGGGTTTGTACTTAAGCTTATGTAATAGAAAATAATTGATAGTTAAATAGTATACCATTGTTTTTATGATCATTATCGATGTTTATTATAATTGTTGAATGTTTTACATCATTTGAAGGAAATTTAGTTGTAACGTATTTGAAATTTTATTATCATATATGTACTTTGATATGACGTAATATGATTATCATTTAATTTCATAAGTTGTTATATTAGATATATAACAAAGAAATTAATTATTAAATCAAATAAATAATCACTTTTCATTCTAAATGTTTGTTTTGTTTTTTGTTTTTTTGTTTGTTTGTTTGTTTTGTTTTTGTTTTTGTTTTTGTTTATTTTGTTTCTTTTTGTTTTTGTTTTTTCTTTGTTTTTTGTTTGTTTGTTTGTTTGTTTCTTTTTGTATTTTTGTTTTTGTTTTTGTTTTTTTGTTTTTTGTTTTTCCAGAACAAGGATCTTCCAAATTTTATGAATGTTCCTTATCACATAGATCTATATCATGTTAGGTCTAATGCTGAGATGGTATATCATGCACATGATGACACATATATAGATGAAAATGAGATCGATGTCGATACAAATAATTGTGATGATGATGATGATGGTGATGATGATGATGAGGTAGTTGTTGGTAGAAACCAACAAAATTCATGATCATATAGAATACATCATGAACCATTTTCTATATATTGTTATGATTTTGATTTTCATGATTACTGTCATATGTATCATTTTCATGACCTCTAATACCATATTATTGAGTTTTTTTATTTTTGAAATGTATCATTTTGACTTATATAGTTTGAACATGATGTACCATATTCACTTGTATCATTTTGTCTTACATAATTTATTATTTTTAGTTATATCATTTGTACATGATGCATCATTTTTACTTATGTCGACTATTGGACATTAATCATTTTCACATGTTATTGATCTACTAGTATATGTGAATTTCACTTGTTTTAGTTATATATGATGATGATATTATTAGTATTGACTTGCCAATTTTTATATATTGAAAGTGGTTGATGATTTGGATGCATATTTATTATGTATGATGGTTTTGATTTACTGCTCATGGTGGATGTTGTCAAACTCACTTAAATTATAGATATTTGACTCAGTTATTTTAATTATAGATGATGACCATGTTACAATAATTATCTTGTTAATTTATATATACTGGATGTTGTATATTTTGATTTGATGGATATTTAATAGGTATAACTATATTGTTAATTTTTATGGATGTTTGTTTCCCTAAAATTTCTCTATAAATGTTATCCTATAAAATATTTCAAATTCATTCATATGACTTACTATATAATCATATAACATATTTAAGAGACATGATAGATTTAACTAATTAAATTGAAATAAAACATACTAACTTAATTGTATGCAAAATAATAATAATTTTTTGAAGCAAAAAAAGAAGCAACAATGGAAGCCGAATTGGAAGCAAAGTTGGAAGCCACACTAGAAGCAAAACGGGAAATAAGAAGGGAAGCAAAACTAGAAGAAAAATAGAAAGAAAAACTAGAAGCATAATGGGAAGTAAAACTGGAAGCCAAATTAGAAGCCAAATTGGAAGCCACACTAGAATCAAAACTAGAAGTGAAACGAGAAGAAAACTAGACACAAAACTAGCAGCCAAACCAAAAGAAAAATTGGAAGCAAATCCCAGTGCTAATTATGGCACTAAAAATAGAGATATTCTTGGCTCTATTCCCAAAACTATTCATGATGTTATTCCTAGTACTATTTCTGGCATAATTTCTTATGCAATTTCCAACATTATTCTTAGCACAATTCCTTGCACTATTCCTGGTGCTATTTCTGATGTTATTTTTCAGTGATATTCCAAGTGTTATTTCCGATGTTATTTTCAGTGCTAAATTTATTGCTATGATAAAAACTCTTGATTGTTCCCATTTTTGTGCTAGAAATGGTGTCCAATTCATGAACTAAAAAAAAAAAATTTCCTATGCTTTTAGGCATTATTTTCTTATTTTTTGTAGTGAACCAAGCCAACAATTTCAGTCACAAGAATAAATATTAAGGAAGGAAAAAAAATATTCTTGAAGGTTTCGAATCTATTCCAATATTCATGAACATTCTGGTAGCATAAGACATAAGTGAATTCAAAGGAACGACATAAATCTGGTATGCAAAACAACAACCTGCTTCTCTCTTCCTCCCTTGACAAGACTTTCCACAACAATTCCAAAGGTCTTAAGAGCAATTTCTCCACTGACATTGTAGTTGCAAGAGGCCACATTTTATTTGAACGACAACTCCACTACCTTGAAATATTTCCTTCCTCACAAAAACTTGTATTATAGCATTGAAAATATCTAAATTGAACTCACATTCAGGTTGTTTTATTGCCTAATTATAAAACCTCAAAACCCTTCTCCCTGTGTCCTTTGAAACCTTTCCCATCACTTGTTTCAATAAAATGGGATGATATATTAATGTCTACATGTATATATTTGATGGTGGTCCTTGGGCCCCAAAAGCAATGTGCTTAGTTCCACTTGGCACCTCTACCAAAAGTTAACTAAATCAATTTAGTTGTTGTGTGCTTAGGGTTTTATAGGGGTTGTATAAACTATTAAGTAAATAAATTCCTTAATCACAACATATTAACAATGCTCCTTTTAAAGTCTTAAAATTTGATAAAAATGACCACCTATTAATAGTTTTGCTGACACACATAATTTTTTCCTTTAAAGGCTTGAAAATTTATATGAGTTTCCATCTATCCCTGGTTTTCTTGACACAATGTTTTTCCATTTTATCAACTTTCAATACACAAACAATTAGGAATATTGTTACATATTAGTCACCCTTTCTTATTGCTCAAATGTGATGGTAACCAGAGCCCAACGTCAGGTGTCTATGTTGTGACATATGTTTCTCTTGCAAAATATATTTAAAAGAATGAGAGTTAAGGAAAGAGGAGCCCACTTCAAGTTTGGGGATTTATACCCATTACCTTTGATTCTCACTTTAATAATGATTATTTTTCTCTCGTTCTTGTTATTTACAATTTCAAACTACAAGGATGTTCAAATGAGCAACCAAAATTAGAGAACCATCTAAGCATTCTCTCTTTCATATTTAGGAATCAACTTTACCTAAAACTAATGTAGATTCTTCACACCATCAATGGACTATCTTCAAGTTTTGATGTACTTGATTGATGATTTCCATGGGTGATCAAAGGCATGATTCAAAAACTAGAAGGTCCTTGCATCTGAAATGCTCTGACTCAAAGCCTAGTTAGACACGTTAGAGGTGTGGTTTTCACCCTCCATTGGATGTCCCTTGAAAGTCCCACTTTTAAATCTATGTAAAAAATAATTCCTACCAACTTGAACTTTTACAATAGACTCTTTCATATATGTGAATTGTTTTCTATCAATTTTCTTTTTTTCCTAAGAAAGTATTTTCTCAAGGTTCACTTTGAATATTTGCTTCTTATTTTTGTGGATTATGCCCTTTAGCTTTTAATTTAATATTTTTTCCAAACAACATAATCATTAAAAATCCTTTAATTTACTAAGGGAGCATAGGTATATGACACTAAACATGAAAATTTGTATCAACAAACAAAATCATGGAACAAGATTTTAATTTTTAAGCATAAAAAGATAAAAACACTTGCCAACATTTTACTAAGTTGGTGGAATTTATCTTGAACATTGCAATAAGTTTTTCTTTACATTTGTTTCCTTGAGCTTCAAATTTCAAGCTTTGAAGACTAAGAAAATACAATTTTGAACAAGATTTTGTGTTCCAAGAGTCGAAAAAACTAAGGCAACAAGCACTATCATCGTAAACATTTCTGCTAAATTCCTAGCCATGTTAGAGGTGCAAGTTGAAGAAACGTTCACCCTCCATTGGGAATCTATTATAAGGCCCACTCTCAAATCTACGTTAAGAATATTCTTATCTCCTTGAGGCATGATTGCTTAAAATGGATTCTTTCAATTATTTCAAATGGTTTCTCTTGATCATTATTTTATTTTTCTCAAGAAATCAATTTCAAAGACTCATTTTTAATTCTTAACCCTTATTTTTATTAATTATGCTCTTCATATTTTAACTAATATTTTTCTTGTATGATATAAAAATCCTTTTATTTATGAAGATAATGTTGATACATAAATTAAACATCTAAAATTGAAATAAAAAACAAAGGGACGACTTGCCTTGGTAATTCAACAAAACAGATAAAGTGTGGGAAAACATATGTTTCATATTCACAACTGCCAACTAGCCATCAATTTTATAGAGTTTATCTTGAAGCTACAAGAATTTGTGCCTCATTTCCATTTGTCTGCACATCAAAGTTAAAAGCTTTAGATGCCTATCAGTGCCTTTGAATTATTCTCCACTTCCACCAGTTTCATTGAGAAATGCTCAATGCATGAACCTAATTCTTGTAAAATGAACTTGTTGTGTGGCTCTATTTTTTCTTAAGTGAGACTACTCCTTTACCGTGTCCCTAATATCTACACTTATTCTCATATAATTCCCTTTCATCCCTAGAAAATTTAATTCACATCCAACAATGAGGGATATTAGAGTGGTTGAAGGCCTTCATAGGGTATTCATCATTGACCTTTAAATAGCAATATCTATTTGTATTTTGTGTTTTAAACTATTGCATGATGTATGCCATTTCACTAACATGACTTAAATTCTAAAAAAATGTTGGATTAATTTGATGCACATCCAACAAAATGGGATATTAGAGTGGTTGAAGGATTTCATATGGTGGTCATCACTAACTTTAAATAGCAAGATCAATTTTTATTTTGTGTTTTAAACCATAGGATGATATATTCCATTCACTGACATGATTTGAATCTTGGAATTTTTTTGGATTAATCTGAATTGTAGTGAGTGCAAGTGTTTGCAAGTGCTAATATTTTTTGAGAAGGACATGATTTCCTTCAATTCAACAAATGTTGAATTGATACACAATGTCCTTGGATGCTACATGTGTGCCTATCATGCATTTTACTTTCCATCAATTACTGACTCATTGCCTTTTGTAGGGTTTGGGTCCAACCATTGATGTGAGTATTAGAGAATTTTGGAAAAAGAAAGGTTATCATTGTTATAAAATTTAACATTTTACTATTATACCTCCATCTCATTGAAAGTGATCCAATTTTTGTTAGAACTTGTATTTTAGGTAGTAATATTTTTTTTCAACCTTGTTTCCTTAATTTATGTCTTTACTACTGCTAATTTTGAAATATTGCTCTTGCCCACGGGGCTTTGGATTGACGGTGAATGGGTGCGCTGTTAAGGCATTCCTTGCGATAGGTCACTGGTTCAAATCCCCTGTGGGTACTTAGGTTAGTCTTAACGTACAAAAAAAAAAAAAAAATTTGAAATATTGCTCTTAAATACTTTTTGGGCTGAAAATTGAAGTTTGGTGAACCTTACCTTTTATTATATTTCACTACAAGGAAAATACTTTCTAGCAAAGGTTATAACAAAGGTTTTTAGTGTCATAAAATTAGAAAATATTGTTAAAAAAAATCCACTAAAACATTTGTTTGCGATAGCAGATGTTTTACCAGAGGTCTTAACAAAACTTCATCGTAATTGAAAAAAATATGGGCAGTTGGAGGTTTTAACATATTTTTTTTGCAGTGCGCTTAATGGAAAAAGCAGCACCAGTGTGCTACATATATAAAAGCATCATGTGACATACATAAATAAAATCACCAAGGCATTGAATGCAAAAAATATCAGTGCATAATATATACCGCACCTGTGCTAATAGATAAAACTCCCTGGGGCATTTTTCTAAGGAATGACATTGGGGCCCACAAAAAATAATTGTTGTGTTGGTGATTTTTTTTAAACTTACAACATTGATGTGTATCATTTATACAAATGCCTCAGTACATTTGTTATATAAAAGGACTAATGTTCTTAGTTTTCATAATGCACTGAGATGGAAATAATATTTTTTAGGACCGGGGATTTTGTTATATAAAAGCACTGGTCCATTAAGAATTAGAATACATTGGAGTGTTAATCTCAAACAAGACCAATGCTTGATGATATAATGCATTGGTGCTCTCGTTTTCTTAAAAGGCACTGGGCACACCAAAATATGTTGTCACGGTTCTTTTATATAACATAATGCACCTGTGTGTTTGTATGTTATAGATATACTGACTTTTTGAATGCTATTTTCTCTTTTTGGAAACATCGACCCTTAACAGTGAAATTGTAGTAATTTTTTAGATCTACTATTCATCGAAAAAATGACATATATCTTATAATGGTATTCATATAGATTAAAATTTTATTAGTGCATTTGTATATGATGTTTTTATTAATTTCTTATATGAATAGATTTCACATCTCTTCATTATAATATTTAATCATCTATATATTTAATTAGTGGTGTAACATTTCACAACAACATTGGATAACTCAATTGAATAAATTAAAATGTGTTTTATTATATATAAATAAGAGGCTCTTTGTCATACAAAATTTTATTGTTATTGGTAACCCCTTATCTTTCAATTGGAACACTATGTCCATTACATTAAATAAAATGTCTAATTTTCACAATTTTTTTTTTTAGAAAATACAACGTTTTGCATTAATATCCAAATCGATCATCATTATTTGTTAGAAATGTTGTCAATGCTCAAGCTACTTCCATGACTTGGGTTATTTGGAGGAATATTTTGTTGATTTCATAAATTATTTTCATTTTCTTGATATTGCAGTTTCATCCACAAATATAAAAATAAAGTGTAATGAGTGTATATACATTGGTGAGAATAATGAAAATTGAAATAAATAATATACATCAATGTAAATCAAGTAGCAATGTACCATAGTAAAGAGGTGACTCATAAACCTGCACATGGTTTCAAAATCAAGTCTCATTCCTTGTTGCAACAACTCTTCTACTAGTATGGTTCCATACTTTGTTTCCTGCATGTTTTAGACCCCATTATAAACCATATATTTAATATAAAGGATTTTTTTTCCATTAATTATAAACTCAAAGTAGTAAAATAACATAGATACTTACAAATTCCACAATTAATTTTTGATATGCCAACATATACTCACAGCCCTTATTTAACCCAATGTCAATCAATTCTTTTGATGGCTCTTGTTTGTATGTTAGCACCTACTTGAATACATTCAAGGATGGTTGTTGTAAAAAACCTTAAAATATACAAAAAATGAAACCTTCAGTTGTTATAATGAAATATTAACAATTACTCACAAACTTTGAAATCAACCCTTTTCTTCCTTGGCGTCCTATTTTATGTGCTAAATGAGTTCCATCTTGTTTTCTTTTCTACAAAAAAATGCTTCAAAATTAATATTTAATGCTAATTTTTTTTTTTATATGTACAAATTCAATCATGATTACATACATTTGAAGCATGTTGTTGTTGAGATGGCTCCTCCTATAGTGCAATTATGTCTATTTCTTTGACCATATTCTTATACATTTTTTTTAGACATTCCTACTAGCATGTTTCACATATCAGTGCGTTGATCATTTGGGATTTTCATAATCTTCTTGAAAAATGTAATAAACTAATTTTATAAGGATATATGAAAACTAAATATAACAAAACCGATATTAATAAATGAATGGTTTGTAGTAATACATACACATAATCTAGAAAATAATTTTATACAATTAAGAATATTACTTTTTGAATGATTATTTTTTGTTGTTGTATGTTTTTTTTGTTGCAAGTCTGACATGTGTCATTAACCATTGATTTGGAAACACTTCCTATAGTTTAGATATAATTTTGTTCTTAGAATCAATGGATTGTTTTTTGTATTATAAGTGGAAATTATATCTATACATTCGTTCAGTGAGATCCCTCATGGTTTTGTAAAAAAAAATCCCCCCTTTCATTAACCTCTAGCACTACCCCAAATGAGCTAAGGACCAATTCATCGTCATTTACATGTTCTATAAAAAAAAATTTCTTAGAATGGCATTGATCTTTTCCCTTCATTTTTTCTCCCTGTAGAACATTAAAAATATATGAATCAATAGATTTTTTATACATTTTATTTAGTATTATTAAGTACATATTAATGAAAATTCAAAAAAAAAAAAAAAAACTCATATTGAATTGTATTTTTCATTCACCTTACTCATAATTGTGCAATTTTTCTATCATGCTTTAATGTTCCTATGCACTTAGATTAGAAATAATTTTATCGACCTTGTTCATTTTGTGGCTCTGTGTGACACACACCAACCAATACATATTAGTTAAACTTACATATAGTTCACACATATTAATTCTATGAATAATTTGCAAAGAAATTGACTTCTTTGCTTCTTTTTATGTGTTATCATTGTGTCAATCAATAATTTTGTTACATGAGATCTTCTGAGACTTTTTTTAATCAATATACAACCTATAGCATTCAATAGAGAAGCCATTAAATATATTTTACAAATAAATCACATAATTTTCATACAAAAAAGCTCTGGTAATTGGTGTGTTTATCTGAATAAATGCACCAATGCATTTAGAATATTAAATTCATTGGGTGTTAAATTTTTCAACACCGTCACGAAAAATTAATTTTAAATTATTACGGTGTGATTTGTAAGGATAAATGCACCGAAATGATTTAACGGTGTTATTTGGAAGAGGTGCATCGTTGTGTTATATTACGCTGGGAGCAACGATTAGCATACTATACAAAATAGAGAGTGTTATAATATACTGGTGTGTTGTATTACATAGGGAGCAGCAGTGTGTCATATTATATAGGGTGCATCGCAAAACATATAGTTGTTTAAAAAAAAGGAGCCAACAAGGTTTGGATCTAATTCAATAATTGATTCCCCTACTTTTCATGTCAAATGCCCTATATATAGTATGTACACAAACCCATTAAATAAAAAATTCCTAAACTCAAAAACCCTAATTGTGAAGTGGTAGAGGAAGTTAAACCCTAACGTGAAATTTTGCAAGAAGAAGCAAAGGTTTAAAGTAAGTATATATATATATATATATATATATATATATATATATATATATATATTATATATATATATATATATATATATATATATAGTCTAATTTTAAATATTTTTAAATACGAAAGCATATCGTAAAAATAATTACTAATTAAATCTATAGTAATTTTTTATGATATAAGGTTTTTAATTTTTTGTATAAATTGTCAATAAATCTAACAAAATTTTTAGAATATTGTAACAATAAAATTTAATATTTTTGCTATCGAGGGTTTTGATTCAATCACCATACTTTGCAACTTCTGATCTTTCGTTGGATCCAAAATACTATGCAGCTCTACAATTCTCTCACTATGTCTTTCTTGCAAATGATCTCTCTTTTAATTAAACACTAACAAAAATTGTATTTTTTTATTGGTCAAATAAACAATAAAATTTAAAATTTCTACTATGCAGGTTTTTGAGTGAATCACCATACTTGTCAACATCTGATATTCTAAATAGTTTTGTTAGTCCAAAGTATTTTGCTACTGCACAGTGTTCCTAGTATGTCTGTATTGCAAATCACTCACTTGAAATTTTCGATAAAATAATGAAATGTTGAATAACGTTTTACCGTTTAAAAGACCTTATGAAATTATATTTCAAAAACTCAATTTCTGTTGAACTTTTAATTAAAAAAAAAAAAAAAAAAAAAAAAAAAAAACATTTTTTATTAATTTCTCTGCACATCAGTGCATTTGATAATAAGCGCATCGGTGCATTTATAAAAAAAACACACCAACATTGTTGGTGTGCCAAATTTTTGCAATGCACTAACATGATACATTTTTTTTTCGAAATACCAAAGTGGTGCAACTAATTTTTTTAATGCAATGGTGCAGTTTCTATTTAAAAGCACCACTTTTCTAATTGTTATAATAGCATTAAGTTGGTGGAATTCATTTTTTATTTTCTAAATTGTGAAACAAGTGCTTTTAGCAGCGCTGTTTTTTTAAATACATCAGTGTGCTTTTGTAGAAGAGGACCGATATGATAACATATTTTTTTTTCTTCAGAATATCGGAAACCGATGATTGTATTATTTGAATGCCCCTGTGTTGTTAATTTTTTAAACGCATTGGTGTGCTTTGTTCTAATAAGCGCACTGGTTGGGTTTAAAAGCTATCTAAAATTTCAATTTCACATAAAATGGCATATTAATCTCAAATTATCCTTTAAGATGCATCCACATGAATTACAGTAGTTCATAGTATACATTTTCCACTCAAAGTCACCTTATTCTTGAAAATTGGTTTGAACACTATATTGAAATTCAGATTGTTGTTATATGGTTGTCGATATTAATTTTGGATATGCATATAAATTTTTGTTTCTTATTTTTTCTCAAATGAAGCGACAAAATCTCAATAATATATAATGGTGGATTCTTCAAATTCCAACTCGTTCCATATTGTTGATCAAATTCCTTCACGGATTTCTCCCTTTCCATCTCCAATAAATTCAAATTTTATTGATATTCTGATTATCTAATTGATTTTTTTTAACCCTGTAAATTTGAATAAAAATGTATCCAAATTTGCAAGAGCCTGATTCAAAATTGAGTTAAGATGTAGAAAATATTACTCCATATTTTCAAAAACATCCAAAGCTCTTATCAAGAGAAGCATATCACAAGCAGTTGGTAAGTGAAAATAGACAACCTTTCACCCTACTGATTGGAACCTGGCATCTTCCAATTACAATATTGGATCAATGATGGCAATAATTGTTTGTTATAATGTAATTTCAACAAACCAATTGCAATGATGTGCTTACTAATATAATTGATATTGTACTAATGACTCTCACTATTTTTTAAAATTAGGATTCTAGAGATGATGAGTTACCCACCTACCATATTTTGAAGCACCCAACTACAATGTCAACTCAAGAGGAGGATGCATTAAGAACAATAATCAGAGAGGAAGCATACAAAGAATAGTAGAATCAACCACCTATTCAATTCCCATTATGTCCAGATTTACCAATTAGGAATGACTACAACAATAGTAGTTCTTCATCACAAGTTGGCAGTAGAGGAAATCAATAGAGGTTGGTATGTATGATTTCTTATGAGTTATGATTGTCATGGAGCCCATGTTGTTAGACGCATTCTAGAATGATGAGCTTCCACCACCCCTCTCTTTGGATTTTGCGGCAAGTCAAAGTCTACTCGTTTGTGGACAACAATGTTATTGTAAACCATGAAATCAAAGTTTGGCATGTCGAATGCCTGTTTCTTAAAAATATTGAGGTAATTTACCTACATGATCATTCAAGTTCCTTATTTGTTGTCACACAATCAAATTTAAAAATGGTTAATTTTATGAATGTTAAATATTGACATTTTATAATTATATTCGCTACCAATTGTAGGATATTCAAGGATAAGGTTCTTCCAAGTGCTAATGTCTTGTTGGGTAGCTACAAAGAAGCAAATCAATTTTTTAAAATGTTGGGTTTTGAGTACATATCATATCACATGCAGATCTGCATGATTGTATTCCATATAGATGAGAATATACAAACATAGAGATATGTATGAAATGTGGGCATGACAGGTACCGTAATTAAAAAAAAAAAGAGTAAATCACATGGTCCTTCTCATAAGATATTGATGCACATGTCTATAATCCCAAGGATTCAGTGACTCTTTTGTTGCAAAGAATTAGCTATGTTGCAGGGATGGAATGCCCCAAATAGAAGTAAGCCAGTAGTTATGTGAATCCCAATAGATTCAATTGATATTAAGTATATAGAGGATACATGGCCTGAAACATTCAAGGATGAAGTACGATGTCTACGACTCAGCATAGCCATGGATGATGTCAACCCATATTCCCTACAAAACACCAATTATATTTTTTTCCATGTAGTAGTGATTAATAACAATATTCACCCATGGTTGTCCGTAAAGAATGAACATCATATGTTGGCTCTCATAGTCCCTAGTAGAAGACAAGTAAAGAATATGGATGTCTACTTATAACCATTGGTAGATGAATTGAATGAATTATGGGAAGGGATACACGTGTACAATGTATCAAGAACCATTGTAACAAAGAGGATTTTTACATTGTATGGCATATGTTCTTACACCATATATGATTATCCAGACTCAAAAGTTTTCTCTAGTAAATTACATTCTTATTGATTTTTTTAGTAACAATATTGTTTCCCATAATAATTTAATTCGTTACAATTGTTCATATCTTCATAGTTGCAAATGTTTTGACCTATATATAATAATTTCGCATGTATTGTAACAAAATGGTATCATGGATGTAAATATTATGGACCTTCTCTGAAGGCTAGGTGGTCCAACCACCCACGAAAGCTAGTGTATGACTGCTCCAGGGTATTCCTCCTAGAAGAACACCCTTACAGAGGAGAAATATCTACTATTAATGGTAAAATAGAGAGAACTCAAAGGCCTACAATAATGGAACCAATTATGTCTTAGAGAATGTGAGAGAGTGAAGGAGAATGAGTTTGTAGAAATTGACGATTCAATTGTAGAGACTATGTTCGATGATCTAGAATTCTTCGACACCATGTTAAGAAATTGCCCACTAGGATGAAAAGGAAACCTGTCTTTTATGAGCTCCCATATTGGGAGCATCTTAAGATTACCCATTTACTAGATCCCATCCATATATTTAAAAAAGTTTCATCTTGTTTATGGAGGCACATATCATTGAGAGAAATTGACACATTTGTTGTTAGGAGAGATCTTGTTTCTTCAAAAACTAAAAAGAAACATTGGCAAAGACAAGAAACTAGAGGAGAGGTGATGTCACATGGATTTTAGAGAAATATGATCATTCTTTGGCACAATAAATTATAATGTGTGAGGGTGCCTTATTTATATGGGTCTTCACTATGAAACTACTTCACTATGGAAGATTGTTTGTTGGGGTTGAAATCACATGACCATTTGAACCTTCTAAGAGTATTATTGTAGTGTTTTATTCCCAAATATGTAAGAAAATAACCTGCTTAAGATTGTAGATGACAAAAAATATCAAAAAAATAAATGATTACTAAACATTGTAGACATGTAGCAACTGATAGAAACAAAACCTGCCAAAGTCCGGATCTATGCCACAATCATAGTTAAATAGCAGAAATAAAGAGTAATAACTCCAATCGTCCAATGGAAAGCAGATATACAAAGAATAGTTTTATTATAACACCTATGAAGGGAACAAATAAATGTTACTAGTCCCTCTCTATGGGATGGGTTGTTCGGTATCCTCAAATGTCTTCAACTAGTGTAGAGTCTCTCTCCTCTATAATGTGTAAACCGAGCAAAAATATGGTGTGTGACAATGAAAATAATTAGACTTACAACAGTGAGTGCAATAATGAAAATAATCAAAAGTGAATAATGAATGGAAAACCCTTCTACTTATAACAAAATCTTGATTTATCCTCGAATAATGAGAAATAATAAAATATTATTGATCCTATTCTTGGAGTAACCACTTCAAATATTTTATTATATTTGGTTAGGAGGGAAAAAGTATTTAAACTTTTATTTAGAAATAATAAATAAATAAATGATTTATTTATCATCTCAAGTAATCAGTTAAGGAATAATAAGAAAATAAGGATTTATTTAATTATTCATAAGGGATTTAGTCAAAATTGACAAAGAATAATAATTAATTAGTGATTAATTAATTATTCTTAGAGAAAAATAAGCTAATTAATGATTTATCTATTTATTTCTCATGATTGGGTCAAATATGACAAGGAATAATAACTGAACAATGGTTTAATTAATTATTCCTAGAAGAAAAGCAAATAAATAGTGATTTATCTAATTATTCTTCATGGGTTTAACTATAAATAACTTAACAAAGGTGGTTTATTAAGTAATTTCTCATAGTGAAAGCAATTTTACTATGGTAAAATTGGCTTTACATGGTGTACTTTGATCCATCTAGGAAATTAGGCTAGATGACCAATGTTTTGGTGATAACAGATTCCCCTCAACGTACGGGTGTTAGGAGAAAAATGTATGACCGAGGTACATTGTAAAGACACAATCACTAGACAACATAGTGGAGAGAGAGAGAGAGAGAGAGAGAGAGAGAGAGAGAGAGAGAGACCAATACAGCTGAATTGAAAGAGGATAAGGACTAAGGGGTGAGACTAATGCAAGTCTCCTTTTATGTTGTGGTGCCTGAACTCAATAAGGTAGAGGAGGCATACCCATACCCATTGAGCTAACTTAGTACAAAAATAATTGTTTGCCAAAAAATATAAAACTAAGCAATAAAGTACATGCTAAAAAGAACATGACATGTTGGCATAACAGAGCTAGAAAATAATACAATGTGTCCCATATACATAATTCACCTAGGAAAACATGAGCTAGGACTGAATACAATAATATTTGAGTACATGAGATACAAAGTCCCTTCCCTCAAAAAAAGGGTGGGAGGGAGGGTAGAAAAACTGAAGAAGCCCTGTTGAACAAGGAAGGGCTTTGCAAAATTAAATGGATCCTCTGGAGGAGATGTGCATGCTATGGACACTACGATCGGTAGGAACCAAACCCATCAACTCTGCGGAACTGCATCTAAGTCTGTAGCATAATAGGAATGAATTCAGGCATGTGGGGGGATAGTTGAAGGGTCACCCCCTCATGAGGTCTGAAACATCTCAGACACACCCAGGAATCACTAGTACAATTTGCTACATCACCTAGCCATCAAGTGTATGAATCACGATCATGAAACAACCAAGTTAAAGGGAAATAATGAGTCCCTTTGCTTGATCCAAGGCACTGAACATGAATGGGAGCTGGAACCAAGATACAACACCCTCTAGGTTGTTCTTCTAGAATAAATGAGCTGATGTCGAGAGAATAAGGCCCATGATAAGTGAGGAAATGAGGATCCTCAACCAAAGCATGAGGGCAAATATTTATGTGAATGATGAACTGACACTAGGGATAATGGAAGAAAGGGTGCTGAGGGACAAATATACAACTTCCCTTGTCAGAGCATAAAGTGCATGGTTGACCTATTAGCAACTGACTCAACTACAAAGTGGATGGGGACAATATGACTGGAGGCCAAAATGAGCAACACAAGATAAACAATATGAAAATATGGATGGAATACTCTGACATGATATAATGGGACATGAAATAGACTCCAAGAATGCGAGGGTGACTCAACATGGATGCTATGAACAAGGGTGACTCGCTGACGCTGCCATATAGACTAGGCTCGTGGCCTTCCTTTTCTAAATATGGCCATAATTTTGGAATTGGAAACTGTGACTTTTAGGAACGTGGCCTTCCTTTTCTAAATATGGCCATAATTCTTCTTGGAACAATGGTTCCTCGTGAATAACTAAGGGAAGAGTAAAATGAGAATGAACTACTAGAGGAGGTCTAGAATCATCCTCACCCAGTAAGTCAAACATGGGGACTATGTGGACATAGAGTAGAATACTTGAAGATATGGTATCAAACATATACCATATGCGATGTGCATATGGCTCGTTGGAAAGGTCGGTAGGACAAACTATCCAAGGAATGGGAGGAGAATCGACCATACCTAGATCTAGTGGGATCTAGGCTGATACTTAATTGAGAAGATGGACAGGGGAAAACAATCATGCCTCCAAGCATGAGATACTTCCTGCAAACATATGTGATGGAGGGGACTGATATCGTATGTAAAGATGGGAATGATGCCCCCTAACAAGAGGAGTTTGTGGAGTGCCATTGTGTCCTGAGTGCTCGAAAAAGGGATTCAAGCATCTTGGCCCAACTTGGCATGAGATCCTCCAAAGGATTATATGCAGATGTAGGGGCCTATGTGCCCCCCAGTACATTATGGGTGTACTGGATGTATTTAGAGCTATGGGCTCCAAACACTTATATGATACATAATATGATTATGCATTTTATATGACGATTATTGTTCTCCAAGTGTTTTGTTTATGGTTATCTTATGTGGTATAAATGTGATAAATGCCAATCTAGAATTTTGTTTGAAATAGCATCCACATAGTTATTTTGGGCTCTTGGAACATGACTAGACATAATGGTTTCAAATTAATGTACAATAAAACTTAATTAATATATATTTTCTAAAGAGGACTTAGATATGCACATGATATACACCATTCAATTGCATGACAAGTAGCAAGGAATCTAAACGAACATGAAGATGAAGGATGCGATGACCGAGTGCATTGATTAAGAAACCTATAACTACATCATATTCAGCATGATTATTGGTGGCAGATCAAATTCACATGTTGTTCGGAAGGAATAACGTATGAAACGAGGTAAAAATGGCTCAGGCTACCGAGGCTAGATTCTGGGAGAAGCGACTCACACCATCTGCATGACTAATATACGGTGTGGATGATGGATCCATCTAAAAGGTGCAAAAGTCAACAAATGAGATGATGTAATATACCTAACTTCATGGCAGAAATAAAGACATGCATATCAAAGGGATGTGCTATGAGCGAAATTTCTTGAGGTAGATTGCATCAGGAGAATTTGGAAGGACATGGCCTTTAGAATCCTCCAGAAGAATATGCCACCTTGCCTATGTGGAAGGGTGATTAGGGGTAGACATAGCTACCATGATTTCCTTATCAGGCTGGGAGATGGGCAAACGGGAGGAAGACTGACTACATGATATCGCGGTGTTACCTGGTGCATCAACCTATGAAATAAGGTTCACATACGCATCATCTGGAATGATAGATGACGAGCTAGTAGATGGAGGATCTACAGATGTTGAGACTAGGAATTCTATCGAAAGAGTTTCGATAGAAGCGTGCTCAAAAGCCTCAGAAGGTTTGCCTGCTAGGAACTCAAGGATGACGACAAGTAAAGGATATGGCTTGTGGTGTTCGTCATCTCAACATCGGGGGGAGGGATCATAATGATGGGACTAGAGTCCCTCTGTTCTGGTTGATTAGTGGTACCAGAATCCATGGGTAGAGGAGTAGATGATCCACTATGAGTGGCGTCATATTCGCGAAGCACTTCATGGCAGTCGCAAAATTCATCGAGACTAGGGAAACAATGGGAATAGTGACCATGATGATCACACAGGGCACAAGGGTGATTTGTGCGGAATTTTTTGAGTTTCTTGGGTGGGCTCGAGAAGTTAACATGGACTTCCGAGATATTTGACTCAGGGAATGCTTCATGAACCAAAGCTTTGAGCTGAGGAAGCTCAAGATAATTACTAGTGGCATGTGCAACAACTTTACATAAAGCACACGTAGGTGACGACTTTGGGGCCTTAGGGGCTAGAGGAGCTTAGGAGCCTTGTCTTTTGATTCCTTCCTTTTAGCTTCTCCCCCCTGTTTGGATTCTTTCGCAATAGGATTGGATTCCTATTAAGGTCGTGATGGATCTGTGGCAGTGGTAGGGGTCGTAGGGACCAACTGAACTAGGGTCAAAGCATGATAAGGTCTTAGTTGAGCAGGAGAAATGTTTAGAGGGGGATCGATGTACCATACTGGGATCCCCAGGGTCGTATTAGGAAGGACTAGAAAATCCATGACAGGGACAAAAAATACTCCTTGAGGGGGGAATAAGAAAAGTATATGGCATGCAGGGTAATTTCCCAGTGGAATAGCTCATGGATGGTTGAGAATTGGAGGAAGAATTCCTAGTGGAAACATAGGAGAGGCACCCACAAATGAAGGAGGTCCTGGGGGGGTGGATCTAGAGGGCTCAACTAGGATGGCAATAATAGGGTGTTGAGGAGGTGGCTGTTAATCAGATGTACCAGAGTGCTTGAGAGCAACATGTAACACTTGTAACATGAAAACACTCATAGAGTTAGGCTTTGACATTGGAGGGGGAGGACCAGGGAAAGCACCCAATAATGTGGAGTCTTTATAGACTATGGGTGAAACACCAGTGAGAGGAGCTGAAGACTATTTATCTGACATTGATGAGATAATGGACTTAGGGGAGGTAACAGATTCCAGCTCGTAGTAAGTCAACTAATTGATATTAATGATATTCCCTTCATGGGGGAAGCACATCTTGCGGAACAATGTAGACACGACATCTGACATGGAATATGTGTAACTAGGACCTAAGAGAATGTTGTAATCTAGAGGGGCATCAATGACTTCAATGTCGACATGGACAGTCTTGCCTGCAAGGGTCACTGGATAGTTGTGGTACATGCCAAGGGGATGGGAGGAGTGTCCATCCTAAGCACGCAGAGTGATGGTGGAGGGGGAAAACTCAAGTGACTTAATTTGTTTCCAAACAGTAGTAGACATCACATAGCTGGATGCACCTTTGTCAATAATGCATCAAGAGATTGTGGCATTACGAACTTAGACTAGTATCTGGAAAGCAACAAATGAAGGAAATGGGGGATGTTCTGATGTATCAACCAAGAATACAATCAAACGATCATCAAAAGGATCTATTGAACCGATGGTAGTTAATGGAGATTTATTTTGAGATGGGCATGACTGGAGGATTTCCAACTTTGATGTGGCAACATGTGATTGCACCAAGTCGTCTACTATACTGTATGTTTGGGCAGCTCAGTTAGAATCCACATTACGACATAATGGTCCCTTTGGGATCTTGGGAATGGCCTAAGCTTTAGGTTGAAGGATCTGTAACAGACCTTTTGGTGTTGTAAGTGGCTGAACAGACACTTTGGTTTTGGACTCAGTGGCGGACAAAGTCGATGGCTTGTCATATTGACGCGACCAAGTTTGTAGGTTGATATCAGAGGGGTTAGCCTCATCAGAGTTCATCATAAGGATATAGTAGCCACTAGGACTAGAAGGTTGGGGGGATGGGCTACTTGACCTGGCTGAGGTTGAGTAGCAAAAAATCCTTGCTGAGGGAAAGGATTTGTGAGCACTGTCAGTTGAGATGGTGCACTATTTTGAAGTGATTGTTGACCTCTAGAAGTTTCTTTAGCTTCCCACATTTGGCACATCTAGGGTAAGAGAGGACACTCATGTGTATAATGGCCATGTAGACCACAACATGGAAAATGCTTGTTCATATGAATAACCTTGTTCTGCTTGGGTTGGTCACCCTGTTACTAGTTTTTGGTGTTAGGCTGGCTCCCCTAGGGTTCACTAGGTTGATTACCTTAATTACAATGCTTACGCTTGTTACCCTTCCCCTTATTCTTTTTCTTTGAATTTTGGGGATTGGTCGCAATTTGTTATGCAAACAACTAATCCTGAGGAGGCACTGGCTGCTGGAGATGAGGATGGATGGGAGGCTGTGGCACTAATACTTGAGGGGCTGGAGCACTCGACTGTGCATAAGGAGGAGAAACAGTTTGGTCGATATGTTGGGGCCCTAAAAAATGTTGCTAGAAGGAGGGACTTAAGTGTTGAAGGAACTAGTGCCCCCGTTTGGATAGCCATAACTTTGTTGAGTATATGGCAAGGGGTATGAAGGGTTCCAATGATACTGTCAGTGGCGTGAGCTACCCCTGATTCATTGGCACTTCCACGACGAGGGAGGTCTTAACTGATGGTATAGACATAATTGGATTGTGCATAAATCAGGTAATATTGCAGAGTGGTTTGGAGAGCTTCTTCCTTGGTCTGAAGAAAAATGGGACGCGACATCTTTTCCAATGGGAGATAAAAGGCTCCTAAGAAACAAATATAGATAGACACATTCTTCGAAGGGTGGGGCACAAAATGTTCTCCTCCTTCAATTCCACTCTTGAACATGGTCAGAAGGGTGAGTAGTGGAGGATTAATGGAATGAGGTCAATAGCTCCATACCACTGTCATACCAGATAGGTAACCAGAAAGATCGGTTATGGAGTTGGGACGAACACTACACATGGAAAGATTGGAGATGGTTGGTAGGATCCTCTCTAGCATTACCCTCAAATTTGGGGATGTCTGAGGGAAGCTTAGTCAACATAGAAGGCCAACCAACATCATGGTGTGTGGGATCATTTATCAACTAGTTAAAATTCGGTAGACTTAACCCAACCATAAATTGGAGCATGGGGGCTACCAGAACAGTTCCTAAGACTGTTCCACATGATGTGACCACCAGGATAGAATCAAATCCAACACCAGATTGGGTTCCGGCAACAGCTATGGGTTTAGACATAGTGATGATATGCGGTGAAGGAGGCTCAGAATCAGATGAGGAATCAGATGAACAGTAGAATATTCGGTATGGGGACTCAGATGGTTGTGAACTTGAACCTGATAGGGAGCAGTAATATGCCCAAGAAAAAATTGGGGTGAAGGCCTAATAGTTTCTGTGATAAATGCCTTGGTGGCACAAAGGCGGAAAGATGCACTTGACATGGAAATGGTGAAGGGAGATCAACAACATGCCTCTGTCTAGATGAGGGGAGATAAATTTATTATGTTAAGTCTTAGCTTGGCTACGTAAACCAAGCTCCCTTTGCTTAAGGTGTTCTTCTGTGTGAAAGTTTATTTATTGATTAACCCCAAATCATGTTTGTAAAAAAAAAAAAATCTTGCTGAAAATAAACTGAAATTAATAACAGAAAATGGATAGAAAAACAATTAACTAAAACCCACCTAAATTGAGTTTCCAAACACTATGTTGGTTGGTGGCTAAATCGATGAAAAATAAACTTAAATGATCAAGAGATCTAAATGTCAGTGTGACTGTGATAAGGTGACGCTAGGGTGCTGGAAAGTGCTGGAGCAACAACAAAAAACCAGAGGGGAAGATCGTTGTAAAAAGATAGGGAGATGGGTGTAACACCTAGGGTGAAAGATGGGATCCTAAAGCCAATGACAAAACAAGTTTAAACGTGAAACTATGGATGGTAACAACCTATCTTTATAGACTTGAAACAGAAGGGTACAGATCTAGAAAATGTGGTTGAAAGCACTGCAGAAACTCAGACTACTCACTCAGCTAAACCCCTCCTAAAAGGTAGAAGCATACTAGAAGCCCTAAGGGAGGGTAAATTCATTTTCAATGGGTAAATCAAGGTGGATCAAGGCCTAATCAAGATGAGATAGAGGTTAGACAACCGACCAGACAACTCTCTACAAAACCTAGAAACAGATCTGAGAAAAACCTAAAACCCAAAAATCGCAGGTACTGACCTGTTTTCCCATAGGGATCAGACTTTTTGGGTGGATAAGTGTGCTCTAAGCCCCAGATCGAAATTTTTGGGCCAAAAAGTGTGATTTTTTCTCTTTGGATCTCGTTCCACAAATCTCAAAAAAAGGTGTTGCCTTTATTGCGACTGGTTCCTGTGACATGCAGAAAGGACCAGAAAGCTTGCGAAAGTTAGAAATTTAGCAGATCTAGGGTTAAAAAACTAGGAAACATTAAGAGAATTGAAAAAATAAGAAACCCTAAGCTAAAAACTGAAGGTCATCGAGGTTTCTGGATCTGAAGTAAAATCCCCAGTGGAGTCACCAATTTTGTTGTAGTGTTTTCTTTTCAAAGATGTATGAAACAAAACCACTTAAGATTGTGGATGGCAAACAATATCGACAATATAAATGGTTGTTAAGCATTGTATATTTGCAATAACTGATAGAAACAAAACATGCAAAAGTCCAGATCCATGCCACAATCATATTTAAACAACAAAAAGAAAGAGTAATAACTCTAATCTTCTAGTGGAAACCAGATATACAAAGAATAGTTTTATTATAACAGCTATGAAGGGAACAAATAAATGTTACTGTTGGTACTATTTTATTGCTATTATTTTCTTCTAAAAATCCATCATTTATCTACCATTTTCTTCTATAAACTCCTCATAGTCCATTGAAATTGATTAATGAAGCATTATAATTGTTATTTTACATTAAATTTAATTTATGGATTTCTATGTTAAAAATTGGAATTTTTCAACAAAATTACGGGATGTAATGACTTCCTGTAATTGGTTTATGTTGTGACATGTGGCATGGCAGGAAAATTGAAACAGAAGATAAGGACATGATCTAGGATGTACATACATGGTGGAAAATCTATTTAGCATCGAATTTGGAGCTCCTAAATATATGGTCAATGCTGGTCAAACCCAGCCTATTCAGCAGAAAAATCTGAAGTTATAATGAATGTACTTGATATTTTTCTTAAGATTAGGGACCCTAAACTGATTTCGATTTGTTTTAGAAATCAGTTAGGATTAGGAAGAATGCAAATAGCCTTTTTGGTTGTAAATTTTAATAAATAAGAGGATTTTGATTATTATTAAAAAAAAGAATGCTAGTGAAGGCATTGAAAAGAGCAGACTTAAGATTATAAGCGTATTCCAGAACTCTATTTTTAATGTAATCTATTCTCAAAACTTAATCAAAGGCAGAATTTCATCAATTATGGTGTTTATGAGTTAACGTTCTTATCAATTGAAGTTTTTCAAAGTGTGCCATCAAAGCGTGGAAGGGCCCTATGTGAGGATTGGTACACTTTATTTTTTTTTCATGGAATTTAGTATTCAGATCTGAATAGCATTTTATTTCATTTCATTGCTTGTGAGTTTATCAATTTAATTAGAAGTTCTTGTAATTGTTATTTTATGATTCATAGTAGTAGCTTGAAAATTCAATTGCAAAATTATTGAATAAGTCCTTGTAAAAGGTTTAATTGAACATTGAATTTCAAAATATTTCTATGAAATATGTTTTCATGAATTTGATTTTTAGTATGCTTAGTGTGTTATTTTAAAAGAGTTTTTGTGAATTATATCCTTGTAAGAGGATTGAGAACTCATACTAGTAACACTCTGTTTTTTTAGAAAATTTAATTAAATTAGATGATATAAGTGTTTAAATTGTGAAAGGAAACATATTTCAATCTCTTGTAAAAGAGTGTTGTAGCCTGTCACAATAGACACTTATTTAGATAGATTAGATCCTTTTAGGTCTATAAAATTTAGACATGTGCCTCTAAGTTTACCTACCTTGGTTGACATTAAATTTAGTCTAATCTAGAACCCTGGATTGGTCTCTACATTTAGGCACCATTGTCGGGGAAGGCAACGACGCCAAAATGTTGGGCAACTTAATTTCTTAAATTTCTTTCATTACATTATCAACCAGGGAAACTCACAAGCTTGTGATGATGCCAACAAAATATATGCAGGAGTAGGAAACTAACTCTATGTCTAACTAAATGATTTATGATTCAATATAATATGCAAGGGAAGAGGCTCCTAATTGAGGAGCTCCTGGTTGTCCTTCCATATAGTATTATAGATTGAAAAGAAATCATTGATTACATAAAACTAGAAACTTGAAATAAAGACAAGAGAATGAATTTAATTGTTGTTCAGATTCAAATAGAGAGAAAGACTAACTTAGTCCCTTGATTGTCCCCTTATATACTGATCCAAACTAAAGTAGGATTCATTCATAAGCATAGGAAATGAAATAACTTGAAACTTAAAAGCAAAAGAATGAATTTCAATTATCATGCAAATCAAATAGAGGGAGAGCCTAACTTAGACCCTTGGTTGTTCCCTCATACGCCGATAAGATTTTAATTTAAAACTCATTCATCAATCACAAACAAATCCTCAAACATCTAAGCAATGAAATAAGATCTATTATGAAATAAAATGTTTCTTTAATCCTTTTAGAGTGAGCTCAATTCTCCTAAGAACAAAGTGGCAAATTATTCCATATACTACATTAAGACAATTTATATCTAAAACTATATAATGGAAATTTATGTAAAATGAAGTTGTATTCTATTCCATCATAAGTTGGATACATGCTCCAAGAGTCCTCTCTTTGGAATGGAGGAGGTACTCCTATTTATACAAAAACTATGATAACAACCTCATAAATGTAGACCCACTATTCCCTCCTTTGACCCACATATTTCTCAACCAATGGTGACACATAACCCTATCCTCCATGATCTCCTCTATGAGGTTCATGATCTTTTCCATGAGGTCCATGATCTTCTCAAATTCGAATTTGATCATAGAGTGCCACATAAATATGCCTTGGAAGCTTCCTTTGTACCTACACATGTCAACAAACTCATTCTAATTGTTAGGTATAAGTATAAGCATATTATATTCTAAAGTTTAACCATAAAACCACTTTAAAATGTTAAGAATTAATAAACTTTGGAAAAGAATAGATATAACCCAATGATGAGGTAAATGTAATGATGTGGAGGTGACATGAAGGTATTATGGAAGTAATGTGAAGGTATTGGTGAATAATGGAGTGAGAATAAGGACTATTTTGAGGCCCAACATACCCCCAAACTGAAGATATTTCATATCCTCATGCAATCTATTACATTACTTTTTGATACTTGAGCTTGGCTTAAACTCTGTATGATATCATTTACTTAAATTTGGAAAAGCATTTTTGATGAACTGCAACTTGGTTGGTTCTTGTGTTTCAACCATATTTTCTTTGTTGCATTCAATTTTAATGTATGATCTTTGCATATTGATAATGTGATTTTTATTGTAGAGTATTTTTGTTGGAATGCATCATGGTTGGTTCTTGTGTAACAACCATGATTGCGTTGGCATCCAATTAACTTTTAAATACTTTTGACAAAGCCATTTGTATGCTCATGTAATAGTGAATATATTTTGAAGGTGAGTGGGTTTCAAAATGTGATATATGAATATGGATGTTATACGAATGTGACAAAGTATGTATGTAAATGTATCCTTCCCCTTAAACGAATGGTTTTGGCAGTTATGTGAAATGAAGAAAGGAAGTGAAGTTTTTCCAAAAATTATTATTCTAACTTTACAAGGAATTTAATGGTTAAAAGTTAGAAAATATCATACCTTAACTTACCCTTCAAAAAATGGATCAGCGTTGTGCACGTGTGGCTGCAAAAATGTTGTTCATAGTCTTCTTTACTTGGTTGTGAAAATGGTGGATGAAATTGAAAAAGTGAATCTTTTATTGTTGCTGCATCTGCTACTGAATCTGTTGTTGGATCTTTTGCTGAATGTTTGGAATCTGCTACTAAATGCAGCTGAAAATGTATAAGGCTTGGAAGGTATACAAAATATAGAAATTACATTCCCCCCCCCTCCCCAACAATCAAGCTTACTACAAATGATGGAGAAGGCAACACCTTTATTGTCAATGGACATAGGTTGAAACTCTATCATAAGCCCATCAACAAGGAATATTTTATTCAAACTGTATCTCAACAAAGGGAGGTTGAGATATTGCAGCCTTCAGCTATGATATCTCTACCTAAGTTAATTCAATTTTAAAAAAAAAACATAATAAAATATAAAACAATAAATTAAATTAAAAAATACAAAATTAAAAAATAAAAAAAATAATAATGGTTTAGATGTGAAAACCAGAATCTGGCACACTCTAAACCCGAATTCTTACTAGAAAACCAATCATTTGGCTGGTAAGAATTCCTTGTTCTACTTGTTTACTATTTTTCATTAATTCAATAATGACTTGAGGACAAGTCAAAGACTTAGTGGGGGAGAAGAAACAATGGTTTTCCCCTATCTCATCTCCTCATTTTTAAATCTTCAAGGAATTTCTTTCAGTAATTCAGTATTTCAATAAAAGAGCTATTTTTGTTCTAGTTAGAGGGACCTGTTCAAGCAATCAGATATGAAGTGGGACCTGTTTAGAAGACTATGTCAACATTACCAATATCAGAGGGACCTGTTCAGAAGGCTATGTCAACATCACCAATATCAGAGGGACCTGTTAAAGACTACATTAAAGATACATCAGGAAACTTCAACAAAGTTTTCAAAGGTTGCTTATCATCAGAATTATAATCAAGGCTACATCAACACCAAGGATAAAAGAAGCTTCACAAACATGGTTCTTCAGACTTTAAAGGGACCTGTTATATTCAGTTTCATCTCAAAGGGACCTGTTTTAGGAAATCAAGATCAGCCATACCTGTACAAACGGATCAGTCATACTTGTGCAAGCCAAATCAACATTTTGTTAACTGACAAGTGTAATGTATTGTTGAAATTTTTATTTTTAACATTTAAAATTCTTAAATTATTTTAGTGTTAAAAATGATAATTATTATTGCTTGTTATCGATTTCAAAAATCCTTATACCCATAACCTTTGTAATATTCCCTAAATACTCACCTCATTATCACTCTACCTATTTCTATATGATCATTTCCATTTCCCTATCACACCGTAGCCTATTTTTATTTTCTATTCCTACTACACTCTTCAAACCTTTTCATAAACTGCTCTTCAAACCTTTTCATAAACTCATCATTTTTAAATCTGACCTCTGTCAATAAAGTACCAACAAGTAGTGGATACTCAATGTAAAAGTTCGTTCAATGGAAAGACATTTGTTAAACCATCTGTCCTCAAATGATTTCATTCATTTCGACTACTGGAGTTACAAAAACAATCTTCTAACCCAAATCTGATTATCAAATGTACCCGTTATCATCACATGATTTGCATATTGTGTTATCATGATTATGCTTCTGCAAATCAGTACTGCTCCTCTGTATTCATGATTTGAATGTGCCTTCCGACTCTGCAAACAAAATTACGGCCTCTGATAGTAAGACTCTGTTCTTTGTGTTATCATCATGGCAATTGGATCTTATGACATCAAGCAAAATGAAGGTCATCTCAAACAATTGAAGAAGTAAACTAAGGTAATTGAGGACGTTAACCAGGTCAGCTCAGTGGAATGCAAGAAAAGAGGTAACAAGTTGAAAACCCTGATTGAATTTTTGAGGATAAAAAAGGTTAGAACAGAGATTTTTAAAATGACCAATAGAGAAGAGCCTGAAAAATTGATAGTTCAAAATACCATGAAGATTGTGTCAAGATTTTAGGGGAAAAACACTGGTTGTCTTTTCTAGAGAAATTTAATGGAAATAATGAAGAGGTTATGAAGCAATTTGCATTTTACTTCAATGGAGAGAAAGCTTTAATAGGAAATTTCTCTTTTAGAATTTCAAAGGGTACAATAGCACAAACATTGGAAATTATTCCAGAAGGGGAAAAGAATTTCAAAACCAAGCAATTTAGAGAAAAATCATGGACTCAGTTTATGTCTAGGTCAAGGGTTTCCTTTGTCAATTGGAAAAAGGGTGTTCCTAGAAGTTGGCTAATTCACCTTTGGGATGAGATGGTATACATTATTCAAAAATTTGTTACATGTGAAGGACGTTACAGTATAGTATACCTAAATCACATAAAAATTATGTTGCACTGAAAAGGTCGATGCACTATCAGTCTGCCCTATTTTCTCTTACAAAGTTTGACTAAAATGTCGAATACCATTCAGAAACAAAAAGGTAATGAAGATAGGAGTTTTTATCATTTTGGTTTGATCAAAATTCTAATTGAATTTGAGTTGCAGAGGAGAGGAAAAACATGGAAAGAATTTTTAATTGACAATCAAATCAAAATGAGAGAAGATGAACAGGAAAAGAAAGAAAGCACAAAGTTTATGATTGATATTGATGAGGAATCCCTGAGCTTAAGAATAAAAAGGAATCAGACACAAGATGATCAACCAGAGTTGAATGAAAATGCACCATTGGAAATTGAAAGCAGTGCTAATTCACAGCCAGAACAGGAAGCAGAAATGGAGACTAAGAGTAACATGGGAGAAAGGAAACAACCAGCACCTACAAACAAGAAACAGAGAAGGTTAGAGAAATAGATTGAAGAGCTAAAAGAGGAATTGATGGAAGCAAAAATGTTAGAGAAGGTCATAAAGAAGGAAAATGAAATGTTGAGAGCTCAGAGCAAGAAGATTCAACAGAAAAATGAGAAACTGAAGAAGAAAGTCAAAGAACTTAAGACTCATCAAACTGAAATATGCAAATGGGTCACAAAATGGTACACTCAGAAAAAAAGTTCTCAAAGAAAAATATAAGAATATGAAACATGAGTCCCGAGTTCAGAAGAATGCCCAAGTTCAGAAGAATGTAAATGTATTGCTACAAGCAACAGAGGCACAAGCAGAAACAGAATATAAAGGGAGTACGTCAAGATTAGCATGAGGACATTCTAAATCATTGAGTTTGGGGGAGATGTTGGTACTATTTTATTTCTATTCTTTTCTTCTAAAAATCCATCATTTATCTACCATTTTCTTCCATAAACTCCTCATAGTCCATTGAAATTGATTAATGAAGCATTATAATTGTTATTTTACATTAAATTTAATTTGTGGATTTTTATGTTAAAAATTGGAATTTTTCAACAAAATTACGGGATGTAATGAATTCCTGTAATTGGTTTATGTTGTGACATGTGACATGGTAGGAAAATCGAAACAGAAGATAAGGACGTGATCTAGGATGTACATACATGGTGGAAAATCTATTTAGCATCGAATTTGGAGCTCCTGAAAACATGGTCAATGCTGGTCAAACCTGTTAAAGTCGGTCTTGTCAATCCTCCGTCAGAGATCAAAACTCTTTCTGCATCTCATTTTTAGGTGTCTCGCTCCATTCACTCAGCTGCATTCCGCTAGAGGCATGCCAAAATCTGACGGAAGGGTCTTGTCAGTTCATTCCCCTCATGTCTTGTACTTGTTGGCTTAGGTCTTTTCATCAAAGTTATTAAAATCCATGACAGTGAATGTTTGATCTTCTAATGGACAATACTCATTTTAGTCATTAGGTCTAGGGTTTGCAAATTGTTGTTCTCAAAGTGCTTTAATGATACTTGCAAGCTAGAGGAAGGTTCAATAATTCACTCAAATGATGTTTATGAGCAAGAAAATATACATTTTGGAACACGGAGAGAGGCTTTTATCCACAATAGGCCCAGGAAGAAAAACCTCATTCACTTTTTACAGAGGTTTCATGGTTTTAGAGAAATTTCAACAATACAATTGCCTCGGGAGAATTGATGCACCTCTAAAGTGACCTTGGGAAAATCAAGTTTTCTCCTAGCTTGGTTAGCCAAATGACTTCCTTGATGAGTAAAATGATAACGAGACACAAAGATCTTTCCAATGAGCTATCATGAGCACAATTTTGAGTTGAGAAACACCTTCAAAAGTTGACTGCACCAGCACTCTACCTTGAGGCAAACTCATTTGGCACATTTTGACCAGTCTTGGGAGATTTGCGTTTTGACAGGGCAAATGAACTCCAAATTGCAAAATTCTGGTTTTGTTGGAAAGTAGACTCAAATGCCTTTCCACCGTGCTATCCTACACCCAATTTGGACACAGGGAAGGCCTCCAAAAGGCTCTTGCAAAAAGGCGCGGCGCACAGAGGGAGCGCGGCGCACTGGGAGAAATTTTCCAGTGTAAATTTACACTGGCGCGGCGCACATGGGAGGCGCCGCGCTCAGGGCTAAAAGGCATGAAATTCATTTAAATATTCCTCCAAATTGCAAATTCTTCATTCCACAAGTAGGTTGAGCCTCCATTTATGTGTTTCATCGAATTTTGTGCTAGGGTATGGTGGTTTATGGATGCTAATGATTGAAACAAAATTTCAACCCTTTCATTTTGAATTCCTCACATGTAAATTGCTGCCTAGGGTTGAAAAAATTGTTTGCCACCAAGGTGTTCCATTATTTATCTTGTTCTTAATTCCCTTTGTTCCTTGACTCCATTGTTCCCCATCCCCTAAAGTTACTAAACCCCTATCCTAAATTCCCTTTCCCAAACCTTTCAAAGGTGAAATCCTAAACCCTATCCCACACATAAAACCCCTCAAACCCTCCTATATTTCCCAAACAAATCTCTCCCAATAGTCCCTAATCCCTCACTATATTTCCCTTCCCTTACTATTCCTCGGGTCATTATTTTCTCTTGGTGACAAAGGTCAAGCACATCATCAAAGGCATTACAAGACAATGTGACATATCAACACCTATTTGTCCAAGACAGTTTTTCCACTAGCAGACATGACATCTGATCCATCATATGATCATGAAGAAGAGATACATAGTGATTCGCCAACAAAGGTACATGCACCCAGGAGGCCTCATAAAGGTGGCAAAACATCCGTGAGAATCGCCAAGCTACCCAACATAGGAGGATTGAGCTCACTCCATTAGAGCAAGAGATTAACAATGCCGAGAGTCTTGGCTCGAGCGTATCAACATCCACCTTGAGATACTGCTAGAGAAGGCCGACAAGGACAAAACCATATTGAGGCGGATGGTTTATCACTACAAGGCACGGAACATGAGTTCAAAGGCTCAAATAAGGAGTTTGAAGGCAAAATTGGGGAGAGCGACAAAGAGGCAAAAGAGGAAGAAAGAGCAAGATCGGCTCTGAATCTTGCCTGAAGCCTCTGTGGCCTAGCATAGAACTTCATAGAGGATCTTCAGCCCAAATCCCAAAAAATTTAGGGCAATTTTGGTCACATGACAAATTTTTGGGCACAAAACAGGGTTTTTCTCCCTGTGCGTCGTGCCACTGGTGCGGCACTTAGGATTGGGAGCTCCAAATCACAAATGGTTTGCATTTTTGGATTTAGCATGAAAAAGCATGACTTCTGGTGCATGGACAAGAAGTTTGGGCAAGTTTTGAGTCCCCAGGAGGTCAAAAACACTCAAACAATGACCTCTTTGCCCCTATTTTGACACACAGGAAGTAGTCTTGGGAGGTTGAATCTTTGAAGGGGCAAATGAGCACCAAATTCAGAAATTCTACTTGGCTTGGAACGTAGATAGGCAAATCTTTCCAACAAGCACACTTGGGCACAATTTGGACTCCAGAAGGTACCTCAAAATTGCCTCCAAAGTGGCATGGCGCATATAGCTTTTGGCGTGGCGCACAGGGACCCAAAGGCCAAAATCACTTCCGCTCCGCGACATTTCGATTCGCAACTTTCTCCAAGTGGGCCCCCTCATTTAAACTATATTTTTCTCAGCAACTAAGGCAATGTTTAAAAAGTATTTTAACTAAAGGTGGACTCCTATCCAAGTGGCAAAGGAAGGCGAGCAGTCACCCAAGCAATTTGTCATTTTTGTAACGCTGCACCTGTCACTAATGGTTGGATTTCCATTTCCATTTTGTAATGATTTGAAAAAATCCCCAACTGTGGGTTGTTCTATTTCCCAATGGAATATTCTATTTATTGTATGCAAAACTATTTTAAAAGGGTTGGTTTTAAGTTCTGGGAGACTGTGGGAGAGAAACTCAGTTCTTCATTGTATATTTTGACAGAGAATTAATGAAAGGCAGTGGCTCTGGTTCATGAGATTCATGTGGTGTGAGTGTAGCAAATGTGTTCTCTTTATGTTTCATATGTATTTCATTATGTTTCACAGTTCATTCATATTCATTTTAATGAAATTTTCTAAGTAAGATAAGGTAGAATTCATGTTTATTGCTCTGCTTGTGGGAAAGTTTCATGTTATGTGTTCTTATTCTGTTGAAAAGGATTCATGTGTTTATGCCCTTTTCACCCTCCTAAACAATATTTCCATTTCACATTATTTCAAATATAATTGCTAGACTTTCCGCCTGTCTTGCCTCACGAAGTAATCTATGCCTTTGTGTTAAATTCTCTGCTCATTGTTGCTCGTTGGTCCCATACATCCCACAAACTCAGTCATTTATAAAAAATTGCTTCTTGTATCCATATTTATTTACTAGCCTAAAATCAGTATTTCACTGCAAGTCATCTCAGACCATATCGTTTTGATTATTCACTGAGTGTAACACGGAGAGAGCCCTCTCCTGTTCTGGTAGGGTTAGCTGCCAAACTGAGCGTGGTTTTTCGTTACCCTGAATTTTGCCTTCCTTCAGCCTAAGGCAGATTTAGGTGCTAACAAAACCCAGCCTATTCAGTAGAAAAATATGAAGTTATAATGAATGTACTTGATCTTTTGCTTAAGATTAGGGACCCTAAATTGATTTCGATTTGTTTTAGAAATCAATTAGGATTAGGAAGAATGAAAATAGCCTTTTTGGTTGTAAATTTAAAAAAAAAAGAATGCTAGTGAAGATATTGAAGAGAGCAGACTTAAGACTGTAAGCGTATTCCAGAACTCTATTTTTAATGTAATCTATTCTCAGAACTTAATCAAAGGCAGAATTTCATCAATTATGGTGTTTATGAGTTAACGTTCTTATCACTTGAAGTTTTTCAAAGTGTGCCATCAAAGCGTGGAAGGGCCCTACGTGAGGATTGGTACACTTTCTTTTCTATTTCATAGAATTTAGTATTCAGATCCAAATAGCATTTTATTTAATTTCATTGCTTGTGAGTTTATCAATTTAATTAGAAGTTCTTGTGATTGTTATTTTATGATTCATAGTAGTAGCTTGAAAATTCAATTACAAAATTATTGAATAAGTCCTTGTAAAAGGTTTAATTGAACGTTGAATTTCAAAATATTTCTATGAACTCTGTTTTCATGAATTTGATTTTTAGTGTGCTTAGTGTGTTATTTTAAAAGAGTTTTAGTGAATTATATCCCTGTAAGAGGATTGAGAACTCAGACTAGTAACACTCTGTTTTTTTAGAACAATTAATTAAATTAGATGATATAAGTGTTTAAACTGTGACAGGAAACATATTTCAATCTCTTGTAAAAGAGTGTTGTAGCCTGTCACAATAGACACTTATTTAGACAGATTAGATCCTTTTAGGTCTATAAAATTTAGACACATGCCTCTAAGTTTACCTACCTTGGTTGACATTAAATTTAGTCTAATCTAGAACCCTGGATTGGTCTCTACAGTTTTGGGGAGGCGCAACTAGAGGATTTCTAAAAAAAAAAAAAAAAACAAAAACATAGATTTAATTTTAATTCATCATTTTAGAAGTCATGTTTACGTATGTCTAGATCTAGAGATGATAAAGGTAGATTGATAAAAACCCCCCATTCAAAAACTAATCCACCACTAGGAGCAGACCCTTTAGGAAAAATTGAACACACAACACCAGCTGGGAAAGTCACCATACAAGAATTAGAGGATAAACAAAAATTGGGGCAAAGACTCACACTCATTGAGAGACAAATTCTATTGGCATACCAATCAAAGAAGAAAAATCTCCCTGAATCCTCTATAAAAAGAGAAAGTAGTAAAATAACTCAACAATCTCTCCTTGAACCTACAGATTTTGAAAAATCTCAAGAAGGAGAAAAATCACTACAACAACTTCTCTTTGAAACAAGTGACACTGAAAAAAGAAATTAAATCAATAGAGGAACCTATCAAAATGGCTGAGGAAGGAGGAGGATCAGCAAGAGGACCCACTCCTGAACAACTTAGAGAATATGAGAGAGAACAAGAGGAAAGAAGAAGACATAGAGAGGCTGAACTGAAACAAAAACAAGATCAAGATCGAAGAGAGGAGGAAGAGTCAACCTTTAAATTTCCTATTCAAGAAACAGGAGAAAATCATGATGAGGAAATAAAAATCAAAAACATACCTCCATTTGTGTTACCAAAATTTTATGGCATGGCTTCAGAAGATCCAGATTCATTCTTGTTTGAATTTGACATAGTATGTCGAACATATGGTTACACAGATGATGCCCATAGGCTTAGACTCTTGCCAGCAACATTAAAAGCATTAGCATTAAGATGGTTCATGAGACTTGGTGAACATGCAATAACTAATTGGGATGGCATGAGAAAAATATTCCTATGGAAATACCAACCTTATTGTAGATCGAAATATTCTAAAGATGATATCTTTAGAATGAATCAACAAGAGGATGAAAGTTTAGAGGAGTATTTGGAACAATTTGTTTATAATTTACAAAAATCAAAACATAGAACCATGTCTCTTGATCTAATTCGAACAATATTTTTGAAGGGAAATTGAGAGGAATACTTAGATGATCTTAATTTTATGGGAAAAGGTGATACTTCCACTTTACCTTTCGAAGAAATTGTTGATTTATGTGAAAAGTATTCTAGGAGCAAAGCCAGAAATGGAAAAAGAGCTATATCATCCAAAGCCACGAAATCTGCTTCAGCAAGTGTCACAAGGGCTGAAATATGAAACTTGTTAGAAGAATTCAAAATAGATCCATTAAGTACCTTAGGAAATCAAATTGACACTCTGAAAGCAAAGAAAAGACAAGAAGAGGAAGATCAATTAATGGACGTGTTTTGTCCAAAATACCGTAAAAAACATGCTTTGAAAGACTGCCCATTAGAAAACATTCAAGTTTACGCCTTTTGTACTGAAAATCATGATATATTTCATTGCTCTAAAATCAAGATTTTGCAGAATTGTAATTTGGAAGCTAACACAGATATGGACAATGTGTATTTCATGGGTGCTAAGAGACCATGGCAACCAAGACCTCCACCTTCAGGTATGTTTCCAAAACAAAATTTGCAATTTCCTGCATAAGATTAGATGTATTTTCAGAATTCTTGGAATGTACCCATGCCATGGCAACACCAAAATTACCCACAACAACAATGGAAACCATTTCAGCAATACTCTCAACAATATCAACCATATCCTCAACCATACCAACAATATTCTCAGCCATATCAACTGTATATTCAATCATATTCGCAATATATTCAAACATATCAACAATATCCTCAGTAGCAAGTTGTTCATCAACCCCAAAACACTCAACAAGCATTGCCTGCTCCTCCACCAATAAATCCACCTCAATTACAACTTCCATCTAACCCACCTCCTAGACCCACTCATATTCCTGCTCAACCTGTACCAAATCCAAATAATAGAGCAGATAGACCAGCTTACAGTGTAGATGAGGGACCATCATATCCCACATTACCTTTACAAAATATCGAGCTAAGGTCTGGTAAGGTACTTCAAAAAGAACCTCCAATAGCTGAAAAACAAGAAGAAAATGAAGAAAACGAAGAAAATGAAAATGAAACTCCAACTCAAAGGAAACAAAATTATGACATCAAAAATAAACAAATGCAACCGTTGCATCCACCATCTTTTCTAGAAAGATTGGTCCAAGAAAAACTTCCCATGTCTATACCACAGTTTGATGTTTTAGATGAGCTAAAGAATGTCTATATAAAAATTCCACTATTACAAGCCATAAAAGACATTCTGATATATATTAAAGCAATCAAAGAACTATGCCTCAAGAAGCCTACCAGGAAAAGAGTTGATCCACAAAATATTCATGTTATTGGACATTTAGCTGGCCTTATGACAAACATCATTTCAATGTAAAAGTATGTTGATCCTGGCATTCCCAGAGTCACTACAATCATTAACAACATACATATTCCAAACACCTTAATTGACCTTGGGGCCACAATAAATGTGATGACTCTTGAAACAATCAAAACACTGTAGCTCACAAACTTGCAGTACACACCAATTGTTCTAGAACTAGCTGATAGGTCTAAAGTGATTTCTGAAGGGATTTTGGAGGACATAATTGTTTCACTATACCCTTGGGAGTATCTAGTGGACTTTTTAGTTATTCAGCCAAAATCTAATTTAGGAGGACACCCTATCATCCTTGGTAGACCATGGTTAGCAACTGCTGATGCATTCATAGGATGTAGATCGGGTAATATGATTATTTCACCAAGAACTGAGAGAAAACAAATCACTCTCTACCCATCAGCACAATCACCAGCAGTAGCACACAATTTATGGCTTGATGATAAATACAATGATAAGGAAGAAGTTCAATCTGTTTTCATCATCAATCAAATCTATGATTTTCAAGAACATAATAATGATGATTTGGTAGAATTGTTCCTTTCTCAACCTGATTTTTCTAAAGAATTAAGAAATGAACAATACCATGCGGCAGATGAACTTTTGGCACAGAATTTTCAGGAAACATGCACCATTCATTCTTTGCAAACAACATTTCAGAACAATTTTCCCATTCAATCTATCACAAACACACAGAGCAAGACCATAGAGATTAGTCCAGGAAAAAAATTGAATATTAGCACTCACCTAGACTCATCTCAGGAGGAAAATTTGATTCAATTATTGAGAAAATATCAGAAATCATTTGCTTGGGACCACCGATATGCATGGAATTCACCCTGAAACATGCACTCACCATATTTATACGGATAGTAATATCAAACCAGTGAGGCAACCATAGAGAAGAATGAATCCCATTCCTCAGGATATTGTTAGAGAAGAATTACAGAAACTATTGAAAATCAATTTTATTTATCCTATCTCTGACAGTCAGTGGGTATCCCCATTGGTAGTAGTGCTCAAGAAAAATGGCAAGTGGAGGATTTGTGTTGATTACAGACAATTGAAAAAAGCAACACTCAAAGATTATTTCCCACTACCATTTATTGACCAAGTGCTAGACACATTAGCTGGGAAATCATCATTCTCTTTTCTTGATGGTTTCAGTGGCTATAACTAGATCAGGATAGCCTTAGAGGACCAGGACAAAACCACTTTTACTTGTCCTTGGGGCACTTATGCCTATAATGTTTTACCATTTGGACTTTGCAATGCTCCAGCTACATTTTAGAGAGTTGTATTAGCTATTTTTGCTAATTTAGTTTATGAATGTGTTGAAGTTTACATGGATGATTTTTTCAGTGTATGGTAATTCATTTGAGCATTCATTAGAAAATATTGAAAAAGTTTTGAAGAGATGTATTGAAGCTAATCTGTCCCTAAGCAATGAAAAGTGTTTTATGATGTTAAAATGAAGGGATAGTATTAGGTCACTATATTTCTTCTCAAGGCATTAAAGTTGATCCATCAAAAATCCAGATCATTGTCAATTTTCCAATTCCGAAGACTCAAAAAGAGGTAAGAAATTTTCTTGGGTATGCAAGCTATTACAAAAGGTTTATTGAACATTTTAGTAAAATAGCTTTACCTCTGTTTAAGCTTCTAGCAAAAGATACACCTTTCAACTGGAATGAGAATTGTGAGAAAGCTTTTGAAACACTCAAAGAAAAGTTATCAACCACACCAGTCTTAAAAGGACCTAACTGGAGCCTACCATTTCACGTCTTTACAGATGCATCTGATACTGCGATAGGTGCCTCATTAGGCCAAAAAGAAGAGTCTTTCAATTATGCCATCTATTTCATTAGTAAAAATCTAACACCTGCAGAATTAAACTACACAGTCACTAAAAAAGAAATGCTTGCAATCATACATGATATGAATAAATTTCGAAATTATATAACTGGTTATGAGGTTTTTGTACATACTGACCACTCTACAATTGAGTATTTAATGAATAAACCAATCACTAATGGCAGAGTTACTAGATAGACAAGGTAAGGAGAATTAGGTGGTAGATTTTCTTTCTAGACTGCAAAATTTAGGTGAGGTTGTTCCGCTTGAAGAATCTTTTCCAGATGAAAATTTATTTTCAATTTCAATAGTGAATCCTTGGTATGCTGGCTTAGCTAATTCTTTGTCCACAGGAAAAACACCTCCATATTTTACTCCAAACGAAAAGAAGAGGTTGATCAAACAAAGTGCTAGGTATTCATGGGTTAATGGAGATTTATTTTACACCGGTTATGATATGATTATTAGACGATGTGTAAGAAATGATGAAATAATTGATATTTTAAAATCTTGTCATGATGAACCGTGTGGTGGGCATTTTGCAGCAAAAACGACAGCATTCAAGATTCTCAGTCTTGGATACTATTGGCCATCTATTTTTAAGGATTCCAAGAAGTATGTGAAAAGTTGTGATAGTTGTCAAAGAATGGGCAGACCAACAACTACAGATGAAATGCCACTTTAGCCTCAAGTACATTTAAAGCCATTTGAAAAATGGGCTCTAGATTTTGTAGGACCCATCAATCCAACTTCAAAAGGCAAAAAGTACATCCTAGTATGTACTAATTACGTGAAAAAATGGGCTGAAGCAAAAACACTAGTCCGAGCAACTGAACAATAGTGGTAAACTTCCTTTTTGAAGAAATTTTTGTAAGGTATGGATTACCAAGGGAGATAGTGACGGATCAAGGTACTCAGTTTACTTCAAAGCTAGTCTAAGACATCACAGAAAAATATAAAATCAAGCACAGGAAAAGCAAACCTTACCATCCACAGGCCAATGGCCAGGTGGAATCTACAAATAAAACATTGGAAGGAATTATCACTAAGACAGTAGCAATGAACAGAAAGAATTGGGAAGAGAAGCTCAAAGATGCACTCTAGGCTTATAGAATCACATGGAAAAACACTACAGGATTTACACCATATCAGCTGGTGTATGGAAAAGAGGTAATGCTTCCTATTGAATTTCAAATACATACTTATAAGATGGCTGCATATTTAGGAATTGATCTCAATGAAGCACAAAAAGGGAGAATTATGCAATTGAACCAGTTAGATGAAATAAGGCAACAAGCAGAGGAGAGAACAATCCTAATGCAGAAACAAAGGAAGCAGTGGCATGATGCACACATTAAAAAGAAATAGTTCAAAGAAGAAGACTGGGCTTTACTCTTTGACTCTAAATTCAGAGATCATAAACCCAAATTTACAACACATTGGATGGGCCCATATGAAATAGTTCAAGTATATGAAAATGGATCAATCAAGCTTACTACAATTGATGGAGAAGGCAACACCTTTATTGTCAATGGACATAGGTTGAAACTCTATCATAAGAGCATCAGCAAGGAATATTTTATTCAAATTGTATCTCAGCAAAGGGAGGTTGAGATATTCTAGCCTTCGGCTGTGATATCTCTACCTTAGTTAATTCAATTTCTTAAAAAAAAAAAAAACATAATAAAAATATTAAAAAAAAATACAAAAATACAAAATAAAAAAATAAAAAATAAATAATAAATGGTTCAGATGTAAAACCAGAACTCTGGCACACCTAAACCTAATCCTTTACTAGAAAACAATCATTTGCTGTAAGCAATTCCATTGTTCCTACTGTTACTGTTTTTTTCATTAATTCATTAATGACTGAGACAATCAAAATACTTAGTGGGGGAGATAAACAGTGGTTTTCCCTATCTCAACTCCTCAATTTTTAAATCTTCAAGGAATTTGTTTCAGAATTCAGTATTCAATAAAAGATCTATTTTTGTTCTAATTAGAGGGGCCTATTCAAGCAATGAGATATGCAGCGGGACCTGTTCATAAGACTATGTCAACATTACCAATATCAGAGGGACCTGTTCAGAAAGCTATGTCAACATCACCAATATTAGAGGGACCTGTTAAAGACTGCATTAAAGATACATCAGGCTACGTCAACAAAGTTTTCAAAGGTTGCTTATCATCAGAATTATAATCAAGGCTACATCAACACCAAGGATAAAAGAAGCTTCACAAACATGGTTCTTCAGATTTTAAAGGGACCTGTTATATTCAAATTCATCTCAAAGGGACCTATTTTAGAAAATGAAGATCAGTCATACCTGTACAAACAGATCAATCATACCTGTGCAAGCCAAATCAACATTTTGTCAACCAACAAGTGTAATGTATTGTTGAAATTTTTAACATTTAAAATTCTTAAATTATTTAGTGTTAAAAATGATAATTATTATTGCTTGTTATCAATTTCAAAAATCCTTATACCCATAACCTTTGTAATATTCCCTAAATACTCACCTCATTATCACTCTGCCTATTTCTATATGATCATTTCCATTTCCCTATCACACCTTAGCCTATTTTTATTTTCTATTCTTGCTACGCTCTTCAAACCTTTTCATAAACTCATCATTTTTAAATCTGACCTCTGTCAATAAAGTACCAACAAGTAGTGGATACTCAATGTAAAATTCTGTTCAATGGAAAGACATTTGTTAAACCATCTGTCCTCAAATGATTTCATTCATTTCGACTGTTGGAGTTACAAAAACAATCTTCTGACCCAAATTTGCTAATGAAATGTATTCGTTATCATCACACGATTTGCGTATTATGTTATCATGATTATGATTCTGCAAATCAGTACTGCTCCTCTGTATTCATGATTTGAATGCGCCTTCCGACTCTGCAAACAAACTTATGGCCTCTGATAGTAAGACTCTGTTCTTTGCGTTACCATCACAACAATTGGATCTTATGACATCAAGCAAAATGAAGGTCAGCTCAAGCAATTGAAGAAGTAAACATAGAGAATTGAGGACGTTAACTAGGTCAGCTCAGTGGAACGCAGGAAAAGAGGTAACACGTTGAAAACCCTGATTGAATTTTTGAGCATAAAAAAACGTTAGAACAGAGATTTTTAAAATGACCAATAGAGCAGAGCCCGAAAAATTTGATAGTTCAAAATATCATGAAGACTGTGTCAAGATTTTAAGGGAAAAACATTGGTTGTGTTTTCTAGAGAAATTTAATGGAAATAATGAAGAGGTTATGAAGCAATTTGCATTTTCCTTCAATGGAGAGAAAGCTTTAATAGGAAATTTCTCTTTTAGAATTTCAGAGGATACAATAGCACAAACATTGGAAATCAGTCCAGAAGGGGAAAAGTATTTCAAAACTAAGCAATTTAGAGAAAAATCATGGACTCAGTTTATGTCTAGGTCAAGGGTTTCCTCTGTCAATTGGAAAAAGGGTGTTCCTAGAAGTTGGCTAATTCACCCATGGGATGAGATGGTATACATTATTCAAAAATTTGTTACATGTGAAGGATGTTACAACATAGTATACCTATATCACATAAAAATTCTATTGCACTTAAAAGGTCAATGCACTATTAGTCTTCCCTATTTTCTCTTACAAAGTTTGACTAAAATGTTGAAGACCATTCAGAAACAAAAAGGTAATGAAGGTAGGATTTTGCATCATTTTGGTTTGATCAAAATTCTAATTGAATTTGAGTTGCAGAGGAGAGGAAAAACATGGAAAGAATTTTTAATTGACAATCAAATCAAAATTAGAGAAGATGAACAGGAAAAGCAAGAAAACACAGAGTTTATGATTGATATTGATGAGGAAATCCCTGAGATAAAAAGGAATCAGACACAAGATGATCAACCAGAGCTGAATGAAAATGCACCAATGGAAATTGAAAACAGTGCTAATTCACAGCCAAAACAGGAAGCAGAAATGGAAATTGAGAGTAACAAGGGAGAAAGGAAAGAGTCAGCGCCTACAAACAAGAAACAGAGAAGGTTAGAGAAATAGATTGAAGAGCTAAAAGAGGAATTGATGGAAGAAAACATGTTAGAGAAGGTCATAAAGAAGGAAAATGAAATGTTGAGAGATCAGAGCAAGAAGATTCAGCAGAAAAATGAGAAACTGAAGAAGAAAGTCAAAGAACTTAAGACTAATCAAACTGAAATATGCAAATAGGTGACAAAATGGTACACTCAGAAAAAAGTTCTCAAAGAAAAATATAAGAATATGAAACATGAGTCCCGAGTTCAAAAGAATGCCCAAGTTCAGAAGAATGTAGATGTATTGCTACAAGCAACAAAGGCACAAGCAGAAACATAATATAAAGAGAGCACATTAGGATTAGCATGACGACATGCTAAATCATTGAGTTTGGGGAAGATGTTGGTACTATTTTATTACTATTCTTTTCTTCTAAAAATCCATCATTTATCTACCATTTTCTTCCATAAACTCTTCATAGTCCATTGAAATTGATTAATGAAGCATTATAATTGTTATTTTACTTTAAATTTAATTTATGGATTTTTATGTTAAAAATTGGAATTTTTCAACAAAATTAGGGGATGTAATGACTTCCTGTAATTGGTTTATGTTGTGACATGTGGCATGGTAGGAAAATCGAAACAGAACATAAGGATGTGATCTAGGATGTACATACATGGTGGAAAATCTATTTAGCATTGAATTTGGAGCTCTTGAATACATGGTCAATGCTGGTCAAACCTAGCCTATTCAGTAGAAAGATCTGAAGTTATAATGAATGTACTTGAACTTTTGCTTAAGATTAGGGACCTTAAACTGATTTCGATTTGTTTTAGAAATTGGTTAGGATTAGGAAGAACAAAAATAGCCTTTTTGGTTGTAAATTTTAATAAATAGGAGGATTTTTATTATTATTAAAAAAAAAAAAATGCTAATGAAGACATTGAAAAGAGCAGACTTAAGACTGTAAGCATATTCCAGAACTTTGTTTTTAATGTAATCTATTCTCAAAACTTAATCAAAGGAAAAATTTCATCAATTATGGTTTTTATGAGTTAACGTTCTTATCACTTGAAGTTTTTCAAAGTGTGTCATCAAAGCGTGGAAGGGCCCTACGTGAGGATTGGTACACTTTCTTTTTTGTTTCATATAATTTAGTATTCAGATATGAATAGCGTTTTATTTCATTTCGTTGCTTGTGAGTTTATCAATTTAATTAGAAGTTCTTGTGATTGTTATTTTATGATTCATAGTAGTATCTTGAAAATTCAATTGCAAAATTATTGAATAAGTCCTTGTAAAAGGTTTAATTGAACATTGAATTTCAAAATATTTCTATGAACTCCGTTTTCATGAATTTTATTTTTAGTATTCTTAGTGTGTTATTTCAAAAGAGTTTTTGTGAATTATATCCTTGTAAGAGGATTGAGAACTCAGACTAGTAACACTCTGTTTTTTTAGAACAATTAATTAAATTAGATGATATAAGTGTTTAAATTGTGAAAGGAAACATATTTCAATCTCTTGTAAAAGAGTGTTGTAGCCTGTCACAATAGACACTTATTTAGATGGATTAGATCCTTTTAGGTCTATAAAATTTAGACACGTGCCTCTAAGTTTACCTACCTTGGTCGACATTAAATTTAGTCTATTCTAGAACCCTATATTGGTCTCTACAGTTACTAGTCCCCCTCTATGGGATGGGTTCTAAGCTATCCTCAAACATCTTCAGCTTGTGTAGAGTCTCTCTCCTCTATAACTTGTAAACCAAACTAAAATATGGTGTGCGACAATGAAAATAATCAGAGTTACAACAGTGAGTGCAACAAAGAAAATATTCAAAAGTGAATAATGAATGGAAAACCCTTCTATTTATAACAAAATATCGAGTTATCCTCGAATAATGAACAATAATAAAATATTATTGATCCCATTCTTGGAATAACCACTTGGAATATTTTATATATTTGGTTAGGAGGGAAAAAGTATTTAAGCTTTTATTTAGAAATAATAAATAAATAAATGATTTATTTAGCATCTCAAGGAATTAGTTAAGGAATAATAAACAAACAAGTATTTATTTAATTATTCCTAAGGGATTTAGTCAAATTTGACAAAGAATAATAATTAATTAGTCATTAATTAATTATTTTTAGAGAAAAATAAGATAATTAATGATTTATCTTTTTATTTTTCATGTTGGGTCAAATATTAATAGGAATAATAATTGAATAATGGTTTAATTAATTATTCCGAGAAGAAAATCAAATAAATAATGATTTATTTGATTATTCTTCATGGGTTTAACTATAAAATACTTAACAAAGGTGGTTTATTAAGAAATTTCTCACAATGAAAGTAATTTTACTATGGTAAAACTGGATTTACATTATACACTTGGATCCATCTAGTAAATTAGGATAGATGATCAATTTTTCGGTGACAAAAAGTATATATGTAAAAAACTTGATTTTATTATTTTTTATTATTTTTATGTAATGGGATAATTTACAATTTTTTTGTATAATTTTCTATTTACTGTGCAGTGTCAATATCCTTTGCTCATGCATGGGTGTGTGAACCATGACTTGTCCCAAGACCTACTACATGCCATATCTATTTTTTTTCATTTGTACATTGGGTCACATCAAAGGAGATTCCTATGGCTAGCAATTCATGGTGGCGTCAAGAGATAGTTAAGATTGATTGTAAGTTTTAGAAGGATTTGTCGATGAGTTTCATGGACTTGCATGTTCATTTTCTAATTCACCTAGTAGATGAGGTTGACTTAGTTAGGGTTTCTTCTTTTATTTGGATGTTCTTATTAGAGGGGTACATGAAGAAATTAAAAGGTTCTATTCAACAAAGAGAAAAGCCTGAGAGCTCTATGGTAGAGGGGTATATATCATATGAGTCTTTCTATTATTCTAGTGAGTACATCAAGTAGATAAAAAACATACTAGAAGTGGTGATTTGGGACGATGAAAGGGATGGAAACAAAAGAGAAAGCAAGATTCCCGAAACGAATGGAAAGAGGTGTGTGATAAAGAGTAAGTGAAGGCTTATCATTTGTCAAATTACTATAGAGTAACTATTCACATTGAACTTCATATTAATGGATATTTTAATCACATATGTACTCTATATATATGTTGGTTTTATTTGATCATCAACGAATTCAGAAAATTGAAGCCATCAACAAATTCATTCTTTACAATATGGAAGTGGCACAACCATGGGTTTTATTGTACGAAGAGAAGAGGAGGAAATGGGATAGTGATATGAAAGAATTAAAATGGTTGAATCGTAAAATCATATCGTATCTTGATCGTTAAAAATAAAATATGCCAATGACATGCCCTAACAATTGGGTTGTTGAACAAGTTAGAGAGAAATATGGTGCATCTAGTTGTTACCCATGTGCTGAAGAGGATGTGCTAAACATAGGGATTGGGTGCACTAACTCGGTAATTATATTCTCTTTGTGTACAATTTTAACTTCATATCTCACCTTTAAAAAGTAACATCTATATATATATATATATATATATATATATATATAATATATATATATATATAATATAATATATTATATATATATATAATTATGTTCAGGTTATTAGACACATGACATTGTGATTTTTTCACTTTTTATAGGTGCATTTTTTTCCATCTATGTGGGCATATGGACATCTTTTTTGCACAGAGGATGCCAATGATGGATGCATGACACAAGTTTTATATGGAATTTGCATATATGGATAAACACATTTTCCATAAGTGGGTGGCTACACCTAGAACAACAAAAATAAAGTAGTTTAACCTTTTCTTATAGAAGATAGATAAGATAGAGGAACTTACTTGTAGTCTTTCGCTTCCTTGATTTGTTTTGAATTGCTCCCATCGCTCCCTTTTAAACTAAATCTGCTCAAAAGGTACCTACATCAAGAGAAAAAGAAACAAGAAATGATCAAAGAATACATTATCTATCCACTATAAAACAATGGAATCTAAGACATTGAAACACATAATCATCACAGATATGAACAATCATATGAGAAAAGGAATAATCTCTTTATTAATGTAGAAGGACCAGTATCACCCAATACAGTTCGATCCTGTGCCACTCCTCCAGCTTCAGTCCAACCCTCATCACATAGAAAAACACACTAGTCGAGCAACATAACATTGCTTAACATAAACTCAATTCTCAAACCAACAAAATTTCCTTACAAACTTAAGATTCTAGCCCCCTTGATCACTATGATGAGTGCTTAATTTATAGGAAATGGAAGTGGTTTTGTCATAAATGAGGGTATTGAATGTCATTCCAAACTTGGAGTTAGTTTCCATGGAGCAAGGGATGAGAGGATAGGAGGTTAATGGATGCTTAGCCTATCCAATTTTGAGCTCATAGGATGAGATAAGAGATGGGATCCTTCTATAATAATATAGAATGAAGGAATGTTCCCAGACCCTATGCAAATTTCACTCAATCTCACCCAATGAAAGTCAAAGAGGGCCTAAGTGCCCTGTAGTGCATGCCATAATGGGCCTGCCTACTCTGTAGTGCACTGTCTCAAGGCTTAAGCTGCGCTGTTGTCCCAAGGAGGCATTTCAGGAAGGCTTCAGGCCAGGAAACTTTCATAGAAGGAAGCATTCAATGAGTTGACTTGTCTAGGGCATGTAACAATTGAATTAGGGTTTGATGAGCCCTAAAAGTACTGAT
>APFE031757569.1:0-12057 GCA_000404065.3 Pinus taeda
GAAATTTAAACCAGGTCTCTCTAAAAGACCACTACCCTTTGCCCAAAATGGACCATATCTTACAAAGAGTAGTGGTTTCCTCTAGAATTTCTTTACTAGATGGATTTTCAGGATTTAATCAGCTACTTGTTCACCCGGACGACCAAGACAAGACAGCCTTTAGCACATCGTGGGGAACATTTAAGTACGTTAAAATGCCTTTCGGGCTGAAAAACGCTGGTGCTACCTTTCAAAGTGCAATGGATATTGCATTTGCCAAGGAGATACATGATTTCCTTGTTTTTTACCTTGATGATCTAACCCCATTCTCCAAATCTGACCAAGAGCACCATAAGCACTTAAGGAAAATTTTCATGACATGCAGGAAATATGGCATTTCCTTGAATCCCAAGAAGTCCCTATTTGCCCTTGAGGAAGGCAAGCTTCTAGGCCATATCATATCAAAAGATGGGATTAGAATTGACCCTGAAAGAATTCAAGCTATCCTCCAAATCCCCTACCCAAGAAACATAAAAGGACTGCAAGCATTCCTTGGAAAGATCAATTTCCTAAGGAGATTTATCCCAAACCTAGCTGAGCTAATAAGACTATTGAGCAACATGTTGAAGAAGGATGCCAAGGTAAAATGGTCTCTTGAAACCAAGCAGGCTTTTGAGAGTATAAAAACTGCCTTGACTCAAACGCCTGTCCTCACCAGTCCTCAATTTGACAAAGACTTTATCATTTTTTCCTTTGCATCCGAGCACACCATAGCCGTTGTCCTTTTACAAAAAGATAATCAAGGTAATGAAAAGCCAATTTCTTTCTTTAGCCGAGCTTTGAGAGATGCACCCTCGAAATATCAGATTATGGAAAAGCAAGCTTATGCCCTGGTCAAAGCCATCAAAGATTTCAGAATTTACATCTTATACTCCCACGTGATTGCCTATGTACCTAACTCCGTTGTAAAAGATATATTAACTCAAGAGGGACTAGAAGGCAAAAGAGGCAAGTGGATTGGCAACATCCTTGAATACGACATTGAAATAAAACCCACCAAGCTGATAAAAGGACAAGGTTTAGCCAAACTAATGTCCGAAACAAACTTCCAAGCCTTAGACATTAATCAACTGGACAATGAACCGGAGCTGGCGACTCCATAGATCAGTGAAACCTTTTTGCAATCCCCTTGGTATGTTGATATTTTCTTTATATTGTTAAACCTGTGTGCTCCCCCAGGATTGTCCAGAACCAAGAAAAGATTTTTAAGGATGAAATCCTCAAAGTTTTGTGTCATAGATGGCGCTTTGTTTTGGAAAAATCATGAGGGTATTTTGCTTAATTGTTTGACTATGAATGAAACTAACAGCATCATGAAAGAATTCCATGCAGGGGACTGTGGAGGACACTTATATTGGAAGTCCACTGTTGACAAGATTTTAAGGGTTGGTTATTATTGGCCCTCTCTATTTGCAGATGTCAAGAAGTTTGCTGTTTCATGTCACAAATGCCAAATCTTTGAAGGAAAAAGAAAATTACTGCCCTTGCCCCTTAAGCCCATTTCAACCGAGAAACCTTTTCAACAATGGGGTCTCGACTTCATTGGAGAAATTCATCCCTCTTCCTCAGGCTAGCACAAGTGGATTTTAACAGCCACCGATTATTTCACTAAGTGGATTGAAGCCATTCCATGTAGACAAGCCAACAACTCCACCATTATCCAATTCCTTGAGAGCAATATCCTTTCCAGATTTGGCTGCCCTGAGAAAATCATCACTGACAACGCTGCTACCTTCAAATCCAAAAATATGATCAACTTCTGCCATAAATACCACATTACCTTGGGCCACTCCACAACTTACTACCCTCAACGTAATGGCTTGGCCGAATCATCCAACAAAATCCTCATCAATATCATAAAGAAATTGCTGGAGGAAAACAAAAAGAACTGGCATAGGAAGCTCACAAATGCTCTGTGGGCATACAGACTTTCTACCAAGAAATCCATTGGGATGAGCCCTTATGCATTAGTATATGGCATGGAAGCCAAATTTCCTTCATCGTTGGGCATTCCTACTATTAAATTGTTGCAGGAAATTCAGGCGGAACCAAATGACATGTAGAGAAGAGTTAATCAAACCATTCATCTTCAGCAAACTAGAGAGAAAGTCTACGACAGAGCTCAAATGTTGCAAGAAAAGCTCAAAAAGATGTTTGATAAGAAGGCTAAAGCAGAAGATTTCTGGGTGGGCAGCAAAGTTCTAAGATGGGATTCACGAAGAGAGGACAAGGGCAAACATGCAAATTCGATTTTCTGTGGAAAGGACCATACATTATCAGTGTTGTGCAAGGCAATAATACATATTTTCTCAGATCTCTAGATGGTAGCACAACTGAAGAAGGCCTTGTCGATGGCCAAATGCTAAAGCACTACAATGATCCTTTTGATTAAAAAAAAAAAAAAAACACACAGGATGTGTTATTTTCGGTACATAGAATGTTTGTATATATCAGCACTTTGATTTTATTTTCTAAGAATCCATGATGCTAAAGCACGCAGAAGAAAGCAGGCAGTACTTTACAATTTAACAACAAAATAGTTAAGGGAAAGTGTTGTTAGCAGTCCAAAATCTCAAAACAATCCAACAGTCAGCACTAAGAAGTTTCAAAACACAGCAATAACAGAATAATCAAGGCAATCTGACCTGCTGTTCTTGGCTTCCCACAAGGAAAAGCCATCCCCAAGTGGAGCCACTGTTAGCCTCCTGCTGCAGCAGGTTACTCATATTTCATGATTGACATTTTTACAGGCCAAATATGTCATACTTTGCATGCTGCAATGCTCCATATTTGCTAAACAGTCACCAAGGAAAGAAGGCTACTCAAAGTTCATCTACTGCATTCCAATTTTGAAGAGTCATTTTAGTTTTGTACGATTCTCATCTAAAGGGAGGTCCAAACAGCTTAATCTTGGTCTCCCTAGGTTTCAATTTCCTGTTTTAGAATATAAAGAATGAAAATATGTCCAAATAGCTTAATCTTGGCAGATTCTTAGATAGGTAGAGAATCAAAGGAGCCCAACTGCTTAATCTGGGCCCTTGGAAGAAATAAGGGTAGTTTGTAGATAGGAAGGCATAAAAAGAAAAAATTGAAATGCTGGGTCTGCAAGCCTAAGTGCACCCAAACCAAAAGAAGAAAAAATGTTAGGCAAGTAGGCTGGGTAGGTAGTTTTGAGGTTGAAGAATCTTGGTTTCTGATCAATTCTATGTTCTCAAAGTATCATCTCTACTCAGGTCACAGTCATCAGGCAATTTCATATGGAGGAGTTCAAATCAGACATAACTAACTTCTCTTTCTTCCTCTTTCCCAAATCATTAACTAATTTCCCCAAAAAGAGGTCAAGATCTGCTTGATATCTCTTAGTTTCATTATTTTCCATGTCATTAACCTTGGTGAAGATCTTCTTCACTCAAGGAGGATCTATACTTTCTCTACACAGCTCTATCTCCCCTCTGAAGCCTAAGATCTCTGAAACTTAGCACTTTCTTTTCATCCCCATATTAACTGCTGACATTATTATTTAACTCCCTATATTTTCCCCATCCCCCTACTAAAACTATGAAAATAATCGCCTTATGTAAATATCCCCTCCCCCTGGTTGAAAATAACCATAAGTACCCCCGGGAATTGCTCAGTGTATCTGAAACTTGGCAAGAACCCTCATGCTGCCCCTTCAAACCATCTTCTAATGCAAAGGACCCCTTCCAAAGCATAAAATTCCTTTCTAGGTGATCGAACCCCTTCCGAGGCCTCAAATACTCTTCAAAAGCACTTACTCACTCCTTCTGATTGCAATAAACCCTTGCCGATTGCCTTAACATTCTTCCGATCCTGGTGAACCCTCTCCAACACGATTATCGCAATCAAAGGTCGTAAGGGTATTATGGCTCGCTATTGTTTCTTCCCGATGGACACCCTGCCGATGCCATCTCGCAATCGGCATATCGCAATATTTTATACCACATAGGTGTGCCCCTTTCCTTTTTTCCCGATGCGCTATCGCGATATCGATGATCGGCGGTCGCAAGCATCACATTTCCAAAATAAATACCTTCTCATTCTCCGTCGATGCGATATTGCGATCGTATCGAAAGAAGTATATCGCATTGCAGTAACATATGAGTCACCCTGCCGACCAGATCATTGCCACATCACCCTGCCACGTCACCTCGCTGACATCATCCGCCGTACAGCTGACGTCAGCAGCCAAAAAAAGGGAAAAACGCGCAAGCGCGAAAGTCGAGCTTCGGAGCTCCGGAATGAGGTGGAGGCAGTTTTTGATGCACAAAGCGCTAATCGCGCATCGCTACGGGAAATGAGCCATATTGGGGAATCTTTAAGGAATATTTTGATTCCTTGGCCCTTTTTGCACCGAAAAAGCTCGAAATTGCCCGATTTTGCCAAATTAAACGAATTTGAAGACAGAGAGAGACCAGGAACAGAAATTAAAGAGTATCAGATCAAATATGTAGACATAAAGCACATCAAAGAGTATCAGGAAGCGGCGAAGACCATCAATGTAGTGGCAAAGTGTATCAGAGCAGATTTTCTTAGGGCTCGAGGAAAATCCAACATTTAAACGAAAGCTCTGAAAGTCAAGAAGTAATTGAACACGCATTGAAGGCTCACCAGCACAACTGACTGCACATTAAACTCATAGAAGATCAGCAGACCAGAACTCAAGGCATAGTTATGACAAAACCACTACACCAACTCACACAGGACACCTCATCAACTCAACTTAATTCAGCTACTTCTGGCGCAGCCCAAAGGACTTACTTGCATTTAATTCCAGCAACAATTAGGTTTTTAGAAAAATCTTTTTCCTGTAGACCTGTTTAGGTCAATTGTAATAAATGACTTCAGATATTTTGCTTATATATACCACCCTGAAAAATGGAGTAGGGGTTGTCTGGTTGGTTGGTCGATCAGTTGCTTAATCTTTGGTATTTCGACATTTTCCTCAAGCAGAGACTCACACTGTAACTGTCATACTTTCTATAATCAAAGACTACTGAAACCATGGATTCTGAAATTGTATGCTGTATTTAGTTGGCCAAGGAGTGATTGTGGAATTCCTGTGCTCCTACATGGTTCAATAAGTGTTTCTCAACTCTGTTAGTTTTCATGATTGTGTTATCATCATTCCATAATCTAAATTGCAGAATAGAAGAATAGTTTAGGATTTGCTTAACTGCACCTTAGGCTCAATTTCTGCAATTTTTCATGTTTTCATCAGGAATAGTTATGAACATGCATACTTAAATGATCTTGTTTACGCTGTTTCTTTCACATATGAATGATAGTTTAGGAATTCTTAATTGCTCCTAGATAACCATTCATTCACTTCTCCTCCCTGTCAGTTTTGATGAAAGATTCTTAATTGCCTTTGATCCCTGACCATCATTCCATCCTTTCAGCAAATCGATAATTGTCTCATGTGTAGCTATCCCGTTCCACAATCCTCTTGTGACCAAGAAAACGCAACAGCAAGCCTTAATCCATGACTCCATGCCCAATGGTTTGGAACTTATCACACCTTACCTTGCCACTCTGCTTGGAATTTTCTACCTGGCATACATCTTCCATCCAAACAAACAACAAAACCCCTGAACCCAACAACTAGCCTAAAATCATCATCAACGAAGTTAAATCATTAAGAGAGAGCCCTCTCTGATTGCAGGTGGGCTAGAACCCGCAGTCCAAAGATTGGTTTGTGGTTACCTCGGCCGTATCCCTATAGGAGCTTAGGGACAACCTGAGTGATAACAAGTTCCAAAAACAATTTATAACTAATTTAATTGAACTTAACTCAATAAACTGAGTGATCTATTTTCCAACTCACTTTAAACTCATAATGGACCCCTAAAACTTAGGGAGAACATATACATGACTACAGAAAGACTTCCAACTCGAAATTCCTAAGCTAATTAAGTTAATTAAACTTAATTAACTATTTACAAGTTTCTATGAGAATATAATTTGATTTTAATTTTCAGTTTAATTCAAGGACAGATTAAATTGGAATTTCTTGTTTCCATTTCTCAACACTCACTCTCAACAAGAAAGGGATTATGAGCTACCCCGATCCTATCTTTGTGAAACTTGAATTTACATCTTGACAAGGCCTTTGTCAAAATCTCAACATCTTGCTCCTCTGTGGGAATGTACTCTAACAACATAATCCACCTCAATACACAATCTTTGAGATGATGATATTAGATATCAATATGCTTGGATCGATCATAGAAAGGTGGATTTTCAAAGAGTTTTATACAACTCTGATTATCGCAATAAATCACAGTCGGATCCATCTATTGACCAAACAAACCAACTAGGATCTACCTCATCTAGATGGCCTCACATGTTGCCTGACTCGCAGCCATGTACTCTGCCTCTACCGAACTGAGTGCAACCGATCTTTGTTTCCTGTTGTACCAAGAAACTGTTGTTGACCCAATACTAAAGATACCTCTTGATGTGCTCTTCTTGTCAGATGGACTTCCTGCCCAATTTACATCAGTGAAGTCTTGAACCTTACTCCCTCTGTCTGTCTGTACCATATTACATACTGAGAAGTGCCCCTAAGGTATCTCAACACATGCTTTGTCGCGTTCCAATACATCTTGGTAGGCCTAATCATAACTTGACTAAGTTGGTTAACTGAATAGCACATATCCAGTTGTGTGTTCACCAAGTACATGAGTGAACCCACAAGCTTCTTGTAAACAATAGCTTCCACTACTTCCCCTAAAGCAACATCCTCCTTCCTCCAGTTACCTGTTAGAGAAGTCTCCATGGGTTTGCAACTCTCTATGTGGAATCTTCTGAGTATCTCGTTGGCATACTTTCCCTGAGACACAAACAACTCCCCATCTCCCTGCCATACCTCCATGCCAAGAAAGTAATGCATAAGCCCCATGTCTTTCATCTCAAACTCTCTTGCAAGGTCCTCCTTGCAAGATTTGATCAGCTGATCATCACCTGTTAGTATGATCTCATAACATAAAGTGAAATGATAAACAACTTACCTTCCACCACTATGTGGTACATATTCACATCTACTTCACTCTTTGTGAAGCCCAACCCGGTGAAGTAGCTATCTATCCTAGTTTACCAAGCATGGGGTGCTTGCTTCAGCCGATACAACGCTCTTTTGAGCCAGAAAACATGCGACTCACAGTCAAAGGTTTCAAAACCTTTAGGCTGCTTTATGTACACCTCTTCTTCAATCATGCCATTAAGGAAGGCTATCTTCACATCCATTTGATGTATCTTCCAACCCATATGTACTAATAGTGCCAATATAGATTTGATTGACATGTACCTTGCAAAAAGAGAAAAAGTCTCATCATAGTCAATCCCCTCTACCTATGAGCATCCATAGGCTACAAATATAGCCTTATGCTTCTCCACACTTACCATATGTAGCTTGCTTTACCTTGTAAATCCAACAGGAGATCATCACTAACTTGTCCTCCGGTCTCGGGACCACATCCCAAACACTGTTACGAACTATGGATTCATACTCCTCGACCATGGCTTCAACCCAAACCGTCTACTGCACTACTTCCTTAAAGGAATATGGCTCTGTCACAACACATTCAACCATAAGAGCCATGTATTCAATGTACCTCTTAGGTGACCTCCTCTGCCTGCGCTGAGAAGTGGGTTCTCCGACATTATCCCGTGCATCATCCAATAATCTGTCAGCCTCTTTGGTGCACTTTCTTCCCTCTCTGGAAGACTCTGCCTGAGTGGATGTCTCCACTCTCAGATCCTTTGCATGTGGTTGCTCCACATCAATCTGAGGATCCTCAGCCTTAGGAGATAAAATCTCCTTATCCACATGTAGCTCAAGCTCCCTCTGAAGGGAAACTTGCATGGCCTTCTCCTTATCGAATTTGACATCCTTGCGAACCAATGTCATCCTGTTGGTCAGAAAGTACACCCAATAGTTGTGAGGCGTATCAGTGTACCCCACAAATATCCCCAACTTTGATGCTGGCTCAAGTTTCTTCCATGCATCTTTGGCCACATGGTAATATACCGATGACCCAAAAATCCTGAAGTGACCAACATTTGGCCTCTTACTAGAATAAGCCTCCTCTCATGTCTTCATCTCAAGTATCCAATGTGGACTACAGTTTTGAACATAAACCATTGTGTTGCATGTCCCAACCCACAAGTGTAGTGGTAGGCCATAATCATGCAACATTTCCCTCACTTCCCCTACTATGCTTTTGTTCTTCCTCTCGGCCACCCCATTTCGCTGAGGGTTATGGGGTGCCGTAAACTCCCATTTAATCCCTTCCATTTCACAGTTCTTAAACTTGTTCAAGACATACTCACCACTATTATCACTCCATAGAGATTTAACCTTCTTGCCTGACTCTTTCTCCACCAATGATTTAAACTCACAAAACTTTGTGAAAGTTTGATCCTTTTTTCTGCATGAAAAATATCCAGCATTTATGAGAATAGTCATCAACAAATATAACATAATACCCGCATTTGGTCGTGGATGGTGTCGAGAATGGTCCACACACTCTATGGACTCTCTCTAGAATAGACTTTGCCCGACTGACTCTGTCGTGAAAGGAAGATGGTGTATTTTTCCAAAGTACACCCCTTGCATGTATTAACTTGCTCAAGCGTACCTTTGGGAAGACCAGTCGACGTCTGCTGCAATATCTTCAAATCTCCATGATGCAAGTGCCCCAATAACCTATGCCACAACTCGCCAACATCTCAGCTCTACACCCTTTTTGCTTTTGTTCTCAAAGAAACATACTCCTCTACCTCCAATTTATAGACATTATTCACCTGAATGCCTATATTCTTTACTTGACCCTTGGCTATGTGTTGAAGGAATGCCTTTCCTTTCGAGAAGATCACATAATAGCCTCTATCCTCAAGCATGGTAATGGATACAAAGTTATTCTTCAGCCTGTGCACATACATAGCATTCTTCAAGGTTAGCGGACCCCCATGCTTCCTCTGAGAAGTAATCATGCCCAATCTAGTAACACTATACTTCCCGTCGTCACCCATGTTGATACGCATTTGGAGATATTTATCCTCCAGGTCACTGAATAACTCTTTGTCGCCAGTCATGTGGAATGAATCTCCACTGTCTAAGTACCATACACTTCCCATCATTGAGGACACCATGCATGCAATGAGGGAAAATTCCAATGCGAATTGAGAGGCCAAAGCCTCACGTGCCAGTCCTCCCGAGGACTTCTTCTTGGACTTCTTGAGTGGAAAATTTGTAGCAAAATGACCCAGCTCATGACAATGAAAGAACTTAACTTTCGTCATGTCTTTATTGTTGCCTCCATGATAATAATCCAATTTGGAATGGGAAGCTTTACCTTTCCCCTTCTTCACCTTAATCATGGGGGCTTCACTTGGGAAGCAATACCATACCACATGGGTTCATATTGGGCGATATATATTGAGGAAAAAATTACATAATATATTGGGGGATATATAGGGGGTAAAGGATTTTTATATTAGCAAGTATAAAAAATGGAGCTCAAAGTTAATCAAAAAATATAAAAGGGTATAAAAAATGTTAATGAAAAAATGGATACCTACAATATCTAGTGCAATTAGGCGTTTTTAAATTGGGAAGGTGTATTGGGTTCATATTGGTAGGGGGTTAAATAATGTGATTTTTAGAGATATTTTCCAATATGTAGTCAAATTAAAGGTATTGTTTAATATGCCACGAACACACGTGATATTTCATAGGTTCATTGAGTGAAGTCCCCATGGAATTAATCACTAAGGCATAGCTCTCTTCATGAATAGTCTTTGATGAAGAGCCATCCATAGTGTTCCTACTGATCTCGTCTTGCATCAAATCCAATCACAGTCGTTCCCAATCTGGTAGCTTCTCCCGACCATTGATAAAGTCCTGATAACTATGCCAACTCTTTGGGATTCCTAGAAGAGCAAGACTCACTATATCATCATCGACAACCGTGATTCCAACACTTCCAAGTTCATCACAACATTGAGTGAACTTGGTCAAATATTTTGGAATAGTCTCGCCTTTCTCCATTTTGATTTTTCAAAGTTTGTCAACCAGTGCCAATTTCGTTTGGTCATTGCTATTCTGATACAAGTTTGTCAATGCTTTCTACATAGCATACGAAGTTTCCTTGCCACGGAGACTTGAGACAATGTGATCTCAAACTCGCTCAAGGATTATCCGTCTTGCCTTTGCCAGACACTTCTTCCATTTGGCCAAATTTTGTGCATCCGATGTTGCTGGCTTAGGAATTTCTTGATCAACGAATTCCTTCAAGCCATTATACTCTAGAACAACCTCCATTCTGTCCCTCTAGGCTATAAAATTCGAGTTGCCTTCCAAGGCATACTCGAGCCACAAACCATAGAACACCATCTGTCAATCCTGAAGTATGTATTGCAAATTCGAATTTCACTTGTAACCCAAAACTAAAAACTTTGAAATCTCCTCTAGTATATTGTTCTCTACTCTGATACCATGTAGAAAATCCTGTAGATTCACAAGATCATGCAATTTACTAAATCACAGGACAAGAATCTACTTCTAATTTTAGCCAGTGGAAGCCAATAGATTGATGGAAACAATAAGAACAAGAAGAAGACAAATCAATGGCACATAAAACAAGATGTATCTGGAGAAAGCCACTGCTCAAAACCCCGCTATCTGTATTGCATATATTAGAAATATGAGTGAATATACAAAGCTTATTCTCACTAGAACAATTCCGCAAAGGTATGATCAAATCTCTCAGCTCACAAGCAAGCTCAAGCTAAATCCTTATCCTATTCTAGAGCTCTCCAAGCCCCTATTTCCTTGCACAATTCCTATGGTTGAATAGCCCATATTAATGGGAATCCAGTGCTTCTAAAATTGTGCAATCCAAACTAGAGATTGCATGCATGATCTGTACAACTCAGTAAATCATACAACTGATAGTACATTGTCCCTGCACTCTGTAACGAATAAAATATATAAATAATATAAATATAATGTAAAAGATAATAATCATAAATAATTGTTAAGTTAAGCTAATAATTAGGTTGAAGAGGCATGTCTAATAGGACATGGCTCTTCATGAAGAGACACTTTCATGATATATAAGAAAGCTTCTTGTTCTCATTGTAAATCATTATCATTCTTATTCTTATTCATATATTTAATATAATATTTATATCCTTAATGCATATCTTGATATTCCAAGTCTTTTGGAGTAATTAATTTATAGAAGGAACTTTGTTCACTTCATTTGGTATCAGAGCCATGTTTCACTGATCACCAGGCCTTTGGCTATCAACCTATCATCAACCTTGTTGCTGTCATAATTGAAGTGTTTTGCCACACATTGGGAGATTCTCCATTTTTTAGGTCTTTGGCCGTTTGCTTAAAAAAAAAATAATAATAAAGAATAAAGAAGAAGGGTATATAAAAAAAAAGAGGAAAGGAAATAAATATTCGAAAAAAAAAAAAAAAAAAAAGTGAAAAAAAAAAAAAAAATATATATATATATATTTATATTTATATATTATATATATATATATTATATATATAATATATATTATATATAAGGTTTTACATAATAATAAAAAGTGCATAATAAAGATAACGAGGAATCTTTTCAAGTATATTTAAGAATTTTTACGTGGAGAAGCCCATGGTTTTAGAAACCAATAGTAATTGCCCGTGGTTTTAGAAACCAGTGGTAAGTTTTACATTTTACGTGGAGAACATTAACCGAGGTTTTAGAAACAACCCATGGTAATTGCCCATGGTATTTTAGAAACCAATAGTAATTGCCCATGGTTTTAGAAATCAATGGTAAGTTTTACATTTTACGTGGAAAACATTAACCGAGGTTTTAGAAACAACCCATGGTAATTGCCCATGGTATTTTAAAAGTAGAAGATATTTTTATAACATTGGAGAAAAAAGGTGTGATCTAAATAATTTTAATCGTTCAAATCTAATTCCGAGAAAAA
>APFE031757569.1:12077-25651 GCA_000404065.3 Pinus taeda
AAGAACAAGAAGAGGAGAATATTTGAAAAATATATATAGGAGAAATAAGTGATATTTTATAATAAAAATAGCTCCAGTTGACATATTGTTTACGTAGAAACATAAAGGAAAAAATGGAGACTAGTAATGAAAGGTTTCCTGAAACCCGTAGTACATGTGTTCGCACACTATTTAACATCAAAGGATCACTCACAGGAAGAGACATCATAATCTCTATCAGCCCTACTAAAGGAAGTAATTATGTTAGTCCTAAATGTGCTAATCAATTGGTGATTCCTGAATCAAATATAGTTGAAACAATTTTTTTTGGCAAACAATACCATATAAGCAATTAACACCTAAATATTGGAGATTATACTTTTACTTCACAATTCACCGTGCAAACCCTATCTTTTAACGATAGTGACATTGTATTGGGATCACCATGGATGAAAACTCTAGGTTCCTTTATTTTAAATACTAAGAAAAAGTTTTTAACATTTTCTTACAAGAAGAAGAAAATAACGCTCCAAGATGTTACACTGAAACCTAATTCAGTAATGCCAGAAGATATATTGGATATTTCAAAAGTAATTTCTCATGAAGGTAAAAAAGTATTACAAAATATGCAAAATGAAATTGACAAAATCACTATTGACAAAAATGAAGAAGTTTCTCGACTTAAAAACCATAGTGAAAAATTGTTGACTCAAATTAAGACACTTAAGAAGGATAAGAAGTCATTAGAAAACCAAGTACAACAACTTATCAAGAAGGAAGCATCAAATGTAGGAATTCAAGTTGATGACAAAACAAAAAATACCGATTCAGTGAATGTCACAACTCAGGAAGAAGATAAGGAAGTTGAAGAAAAGACGCGCGTGGATGTTGCAATTCAAGCGATGAACATCCCCAATGAATGTTTCATAGCAAACTCAACAACATCTTCGCCAGAAGAAAATATAAAAATTGCCACATGCCCAGTAAGGAAAAATCAAACAAAAAAGGTTCCATATCTGCATCCGAATCATGAAAACAGACGAATCAACCATGCTACATATTTGAACAAGTCAGAACCGAAACAACAAACTGATGTTCCGGATAATAGTGATGTAATCTCAATCCAGTCTTATGCTAACAAGTCGTTACAAAATTCCAGTGATCAGAATGCTATACAGAAGATTAATCTGGGATGGTCTGATCCCTTCTCAGTGTGAAAATTTTGTTTTTCACTAAGAAGATCATATCAACTTGTATTGACAAGGATGACTATTCCAAAACAGAAAGACTTTCGAATCCGAAAAAGAGATCAAGCCCTTTTTCATCGACATGCTTTGAGGACAAAGCTTTTTGAGGAAGGAGGCAATGTAACGAATAAAATATATAAATAATATAAATATAATGTAAAAGATAATAATCCTAAATAATAGTTAAGTTAAGCTAATAATTAGGTTGAAGAGGCATGTCTAATAGGACATGACTCTTCATGAAGAGACACTTGCGTGATACATAAGCAAGCTTCTTGTTCTCATTGTAAATCATTATCATTCTTATTCTTATTCATATATTTAATATAATATTTATATCCTTAATGGATATTTTGATATTCCAAGTCTTTTGGAGTAATTAATTTATAAAAGGAACTTTGTTCGCTTCACACTCTAGTCTCAACTGGGTCTTTCTTTGAATTGACATGCATGAGTTTCTGATGAGGAAATATTCAGTTAACTGGAGTAGCAATAGTGGATGCATTAGTGCACCAATTGACTCTTAGTCCTCTATTAGCTCCAAAACAATTTAGAACTAATTTAACTGAACTTAACTTAGTAAATTGAGTGATCTAATTTCCAACTCAATTTAAACTCATATTGGACCCTTAAAACTTAGGGAGAACATATGCATGACTACAGAAAGACTTCCAACTCGAAATTCCTAAGCTAGTTAAGTTAATTAAACTTAATTAACTATTTACAAGTTGCTATGAGAATAGAATTTGATTTTAATTCTCAGTTTAATTCAAGGACAAATTAAACTAGAATCTCTTGTTGCCATTTCTCAACACACATTTGGAGAAAATAGGAGATCTAAAAATTTCCATGTAGATTTCAGACAAACTATAAGTATTTTTTGGAGGAAATAACAACAATAATGGAATGGTTGAAAATAAGAGTAAGAAGAAGGAAAAGAAGAAGGCTCATCAAAGGTAAGAACCTCAGCAAGACAAGATCAATCCCCCTAGCTGGAATGGTGCAGTTGACATGTCAGAAGATGAAGCTTCAAGAAAAGCTAGTGTGCTTCCATGTAGCATATCTGAAGGTATAACTACAAATGAATTGCTTTCAACCTATGTTTTTGACAAATCTGATGTTAGTCTTGTTGATTAAGAAAATCATGATGATAAATGTGATCAAACTAATGTTTCTTCAAGCAAAATATGAGTCGGCTTTAATGGTTATTGAAAAATGATTTGTTAAGGTTGGTAGACTAACAACTGCAAGGATTAAGAAAAGCTCTTGAAGTTGTGTGAAGATAAGGAGGCCAAGCTCAAGGAGGACATTATCAGCTCGAGGGCTCAGTTGGAAGAATAAAAAAGAGTTGAAGAAGGAATGAGGAAACAATATAGAGAAAAGGAAGACACATGTGAGAAATTAGAAGATAAAGTGATCTTCGTGAGGAAGCAACTAAATATGGAGAAGAGCACCGTTGCCTTGGATTTTTTTTCTTGAAAGCCAAAGATAATCATTAGATATATCTGGTATTGGTTTTTGAAAGGGAGATTCCAACTCGCATGCAGGCAAGAACAACAATAAAGAACCAAAAAAGTCTGTAGAAAACAATAGAAGCAACAAAGGAACATTAATCAAGGAAATAAGCAATAGAGAGGAAGACCTCAAGGAGAACCTACGTTCAGAAGATCTTTTGCTCTGAGTGAGGATTGCAACAAATCTATCAAATTTCAAGGGAATCATAGCCCCTTATTTCCTTTGATGGATGAGGTAGAGCGATACATTTGACACAAGTTTGGACATGTTGTAGTTAATTGTAGGAGAAAAGTGTACAAATATCATTAGAAGAGCTTACAATGATATGAGAAACCAAGGAGATCAGCCATTAGGTATAGTTATGTTTTGAAAGGATTTTGTTACTCATGTAACGTATTTGGTTATAAGGTAATGGGGTGCAGATCTAGACGTTGGAGAATAGATATGTTATATACAAGGAATAGATCTAGCATGAGCAACATGAAATTTGATCCTCTTGCTTTATATCTTGGCCATGTGGAGTGCTACACATGTCACAACTTTGGTCATATGGTGAGATACTACATGCTTCCTAGTTATTTAAGGAAAATTCATCAAAAGTAGTAGATTCAGACATGACCTAGTAGAAAACAAGAGAAGAATGAAAATAAGAAGCCCAAGACCATTTGAAGAAAGAAGGAGCATCAATCTATGAAATAGTGAGATTAACTTCCTCTGTAGTTGATGAGCCTCATAAATGGCATAAATGGGTAATTATATGGGCTCATTTTACCTCCTAACCTAATCAAATCAACCATTCTCTTAGCTTATTATATGATTTTCTTATTATATTTATGCTTATAGGGTGAGTTGAGTTAGTTATTATGCCATGTGGTCTAACATGTATTTAATGCAGATTATTGATGGATTTCGAGATCAAAGTCAAGGATCTAGTGGTCAAACTGTAGTAATAACTTGAAGTAGACAGAGGAGAGGACTTATAGGAGGGAATCCCCCTCATTTATTGCTCCTCATTTCGAATTCCCCTTCCTTCAACTCAGAGTACAAGCAGCTGAATCATGCACTAGAAGGTAGCAGAGCAAGTGGAAGATGATTGATAGTTATCTCGAGTTTTGGAAGCCAAGCCTCCCTGATTTTAAGGAAGTTGTTGGTAGCTTTAGATGTATAAGTATAGAGGCCTAGGGCCTCACTAGGGTCAGACTTTTTGCTTGTGTAAACTCTGCTCAAATTTCGAGCTTACTATTTTATGACAGTTTTATGTAATCTTGTTATTTTTTGATAATGAAGATGGAATCCTTTTTGAGCTAGCATTGAGTTACCTCAGAGGGCTAAAGCTCTTGGGTTAGGGCCCAATCCAAGTAGCCAAGCTTCTCTTTACTTCTATTTGTATGCTTTACTTCAGTTTGTAGATTAGTTTGCTGCTAGGTGTATTTCTCTTATGGTTAAGAATAGGTTTCTTTTGATGATTTTATAGCTTGCTTCTATTTGTGTTGTTTGTAGTAGGTTAGGCTGTGATCAGAGAAGATTCAAAAGGCTAGAAACAATTCTTTGGCCTCTCTTCCTCCCTCTGGGACCATGATTTGAGGCAAAGACTCTCTTGCTGCCCCAAAAACACAGATTTTCCTCATTCCTAGGACTTCTAGTGTTTGCAGCTCTCTAGTAGGTTGATAGTCCAGTTTTGCTTTGATTTAGATATTATTTATCATGTTCACTTCCTGATTTGCAATAGTCCTTTTGCATGCTTTCCTTTCTTACATCATTTCCCAGCATTTCCTTCTATACATCATAGTTTAGGCCATTCTAATGCAAAACTCTATTTTTCCTAGGATGCCCTCATTTCATTAGTTGCTTGATTTTCTTGGTTGACTGTGAGTTTCTATGCAACAAATCTCTTCTAGAAGTAGGCTAGCCTACCAGCAATCACACCCCCCAATTGATCCATGCCCTATAGGTCTCCCAAACCTCACCTCATTTCTGCCCTAGTTTCCTCATTTTTCATAGAATTTCTTCCTCTCTCCTTGAGCAAACCCAATCATCTTTCTCTCTCCTGGTGATTCATTGTAGACCTTAGGCACCCTAACACCTCATTTCAACCTTCATCCACCTTTTCCACCCACTCTCACACCCTCAAAACAACGGAAATTTCTCTTGACCTCCTCATATAGGCCTCTTGTAGTTTCCCTGTTTTCCTCCTGTAGTTTTCCTGTGTCCTCTTGTAGTTTTTCCTGTAGGCTTTCTTTTGAAGGCCGAGTTTGGGAAAAGCCTCTAGAAGGCTACCTAAGACCTCCTAGGACCCATCCACACCATCCTACATCCTCCCAAGCTCCAAAACCACCCTTTAACGCCACCTGTTCACTGCCACACTCACACACAACAAATTAGATGCATGTTAAATTCACATAAAACACATAAAAATCCAAAAATATGTTTTTTGCTTATTTATTTCTAGAACTAGCATGGTTATATGTTGTTTACTTCCTTGAGTAGGTAATGGCATTTCTTTCATGGTTTTGATAGTGTTTTTTGCAAAAGTAGAATTAGCTTGTTAATTAGGGTCTACTAGGTTTTGCTTTACATTCTAGTCTTTCTCCTTTCTGCAGTTAGAATAGCATCTATAAAGTAATCTTTCTTTCCTTTCATCACACATAGAGCTTCTTCTAAAATCTATAGAAGTTGACTTGAGCTCCTAGTGATCTCGCGCCGGCTGACCAAGTGACAACTTGTAGTGAGAACTAGTACTTGTAGTAATTGAAAGGACAATTGCCTTCAGAGTAGGTTCATTTTTTCCCTTTTTGAATGTAACATGGCATATTAAGGTTTAGGAATCCCCCGATAGGAAATTATCTTTGAATTTAACACAACATATTAAGGTTTAGGAATTCCTTGATTGGAAAGTACTACTAATGAACACTTAAAAATGGAATTACCATACACTGCGATATCCATTATGGTTGGATCACCAAGAAACTAGTATTGTTATGCAGCATGGATGGACTATTAAATTTAAAGATAGAGTATGGTTGGATCACCAAGTAGTACTCTTATGCAGCATGGATGGACTACTAAATTTGAAGACAGAGGATAGTAAGAAACATGAAATCTCATTATGCACTAGTTTAAATCAATGTTCACTGCAAATGAGATAAGGTGTCCTTCAAATCACATTATACACTTGTTTGAATCATCACTGCATTGAGCCATTCCTAACAGACAGTTTGATAACAGAGATAGTTTGCTAACATGGATAGTTTGATCATATGTTCCAAGTACAAACTCAAAATACTAATGGAAGACAGGTGATCCTCATGCATTGGAGACATAACATATACATTTTCATAGACGTTATCTTTTCACAACTAAAAATTCATTCCCTATGGGCCTTTCCACTATACATGATTAATTAGCTTTACAAGAAACCCCTTTTCCAATCTATCTACTACCTGAGGTTATATAACCTTATCTTCTTCAAAAAAATCCTTACTTTATAACAAAAGGAACATGATAGGAAGACTTCAAAAAAAATCTATAGAATCTTTCATCACACCATCAAGAACTTGTAAATATTTACGGCAAGAGGGGACAAAGTCAAAGTCTCCTTTGATAACTCATTCGCTGAAGTATTGAGTTCATGAAGAATGTCCCTGAAAGAATCTTTATCAAAGTCTGTTGAAGTGTTGAGTTCGTGAAGAATGCTCATGAAAGAATTTCATTTAAAAGATATAATTGAGTTCTAAAAGTCCACCAACAAATGACATAGATTTATATTTATTAATTGATGCTTTCCTATTGGCCTAATCAATACAAGCTTGGAATCACTGATGATCTGCAACTTCTTGACACCTCTAAGCATAACAACCTCAATAAGTTCTCTTAGGGAAATAAACTATGCTTGGTTAGTTGATCCTCTATCAAGAGAATATTGAATATGGAAATAGTGATCAAGAATGAGAAAAAGAACAACACATACCCCACAAATGCAGGGATGGTCTTAACTAACACCATAAATAAATAAACTCAAAATCCAAAGCTATCATTACTGATAGCTTAGGCTTCCTTGTGGGTATATCCTCCAACCTTTAATGAGCTAGATATAATAGAGGCAACAGTAATAGAAAGAAGAATGTCCTTGTCTTGAAAAATGCTAGAGTTCTTTGTTTACCAAATACCATATATGAGTAACACTACAAGAGCTTCAAAGCATTTAAGAAACTTATTAAAGAACCAAACTTATGCACATTCCCTCAAAATAACATAGGACCAAGGAACCTTTGGCTTGAGCTCAATGAAAAATTTAAATAGGATTTGAACAATATAACGACATGAGATAAACAAATGATGAACATTTTCCTCATTGTCTTTGCACAAAAGACATTGATTACGCCCAACCTAACCTATTTTAATTCCACTTGCCCAAGTGAGAAGTTAATTTGATAAAGCTAATTACAATGTAATTATAATTTCCAAAGGAACATGCAGTTATCATAATAAATCCCACCACCACTCAATTCTCTTGAAAATTGAGATTCCATAATTACCATATACCTCTTTTACTAGTGAAATCACTTGTACTAACGTTTTTACACCAAACTGGAACATATTTTATATCATCTTTAAGATTTCCTTGATCTTAGGCTTGACATTCTGGGTTATGATCTTCCAGTGATTTTTTTTAAAATTATTTGTGTTTATTATTATTATCTTCTCATTGAAAGTCTTGGTAGGATAAAATTTCACCTCTTCCCACTCTGAAGTAGAATGATTTAAAGAAAATGATTTGTTGATATTCCTTCCTGGGAACAGAACTGGCAGTTAAGTTCTCATATTTGGCTGCTGCTAGGATTAATCATTACATCATAGATGTGTGTAGGTTATACATTAGAAGATATATACAGTCATGTATATCCCTTATCACTGGGAAGTGAAAATGTCATAATTCAATGGAGCACATGTTGTACTATCGTTAAGGTGCACTACAAAACATGAAGTACAAGTTTGATACATCTTTGAAGTCAAGTCCACTAGGAACTAGGAACTATGTATGATCAACGAGATTTTTGTAGGTCTAACAAATCCATAGTTGTGAATAATTATTCCCTACAAATACATGCCAAGGTGGAAAAAGTTTCAATGGATCTTGAACATTTTCTTAGCTACTTGATCATTGAAGAGGTGCCTTTTGCATAATGAGTAGGGTCCCAGCTGATGATCATCAACTTTGCTACTTGTGCCATCTCAATGCTCAAGACAAGGATTTGAGTAGTGACAAAGTACAAGTCAGTGAGTGTGAGAAATAAGGGAGAGGTGCTAAGTTTGGCTATGCCACTGCCACAACTACATCTAGTAGAGCATACTTTGGATGAAAAGGTACCCTGCTTCCTCTTGGGGTTATCTAATATGTTGTGACCTCAGGATGATGGTAATGAAGGATGGAACTTCCAGTGATAGTTATGTTTCCCAATGTTTTGGATGGCCTTCAAAGCTAATCAATGATGACCCTCCCTGTTCTAATACAGTGCAGGTGTTTAGATGCCATATCATTTATTGTTGATTGTTTTGTTGATGCGACTCACCCTTCAAGGTTTTAATTATGTTGATGGTTGTACTGGACTTTGGGCCAAGGGTCTATTTTGTTCATAACTTCATATTTCAGTTGGATCTGGGCATTTAGTGCATAGGGGATTTTTAATGTTGCTCCTATGTTGACATTATGGTGGTGGTCCATCTTTTCAAGCCACACATTCACACAATGGGTGGTGGATGATGGATCTAGTGGGCAGGTATGGGTTTGTTGGAGGGTTACATGTTTGAGGTGGCATTTAACTAGAGGGAGGAAGATGAATAAAATCAAAATCTGTGACCAAGTTCTTGGTGTAGATAGGGAACCTTGGAGGGGCTGTTAAACCAATCTTTGTATGAGGAAGAAGGGAGGTAGCCCTATGCCCCCAACATGGCTGACATAGAGGGGATCAAAATATATGCAGAAAAGACAGAAGTCAAAGGCCAAGGAGAAAGTAGATGAACCGAGTAGACTGCATCAGATCTTTATAGGGGGTGCTCAGCACAAGCTACTACACCTGTTCAAGTGAACCCAATCATATTAACTGCAAAAAAGGATTTGAATAAAAGAGAGAAGCATCTTTATGTTGGCTGCCTCCAGAAGCGACAAAATAAAATATTAGAGTGTGATAGGAGAGGGTATTTGCATTTGAGTGCAATGATTAATAAAACTTAGATGACCATTTTTTTCCTGAAATGCAATAAAGAGAAGCATTAAAACTTACTACATTGGAATGTTGCACAAGAGACACATAAGCTCGAACAGGATAATAGGATAGTGATTAAAACATAGTTAACAGACTTATAAACATTTATCGAATACCATCACACAAATGGCATGGTTAGTATCAGCAAAAGGCACGACTATTAGTGCAGTAACGATGAAGCATTTGGCACACGAAGAATACAAAAATTTGGCAGCTAGATATAGTATTTGAAAATGAAAAATAGAAGATACTAGAATGCCATAGTTGACATTGTAACATAGTGCTTGGCATAGTTAAGAAAGAAAATAAACATAGTTAGAAAAGGCTATTGATTGTAGCAAAGTAGGCACTTGGACATAATGAATTCATATGTCCCATTTGTGGTTTGATATTCATTTTTTTTCTCTGCATAATGAATTTCTGGAGGAAACCCATTGGGTACTTCCCCTCATTTTGAGAATGGTAGCCAGGGTAAACTGGATTCTTCAGGGCTCAAGGCCAACTCAATTTTCAGCAATTAGTTCATGAAGAGAGCAAGCATGTCACAAACTGGAATATGAACCTAGATGTAGGAGGATAACTACTTTCCTCTCAACAACTAGAGCTACACCCAATTGACTTGTGGTTTGATAATTGGCTAAATTTGATATATCTTTGTAAGACAGTTCTCTCATGGGGAGTGGGTACAATAGATGGAGAATTACTTTAGATCAAGTCATAAATGTGAGAGTAAATAGCCACGAGAGAAAAATCTATGGGAGACAACTTTTTCGTGTATGTAGAGAAGGATACTAAGAGCAAGGCTTAATGTGCAAAGGTGGTGGTAGGCAAAACAAAGAAAGGAAAAAAAATATCGAGGGGATAAACAAAAATGTCTCCTCTTGTTTATATATTTTGCAAATTTGAAAAAAAGCTTACACATTTTCATTTTTCTTCCTTGTCTGTTTGTTGTCCCATTTTCCGTTGTTGTTGATTTCTTTCTCTTTGAAACCAGCCCATTTCTTTATCTCTTTATGTCCTCATCCATTCTCTTTCAAAATGTTTTGATTAAAGGTTTGCTCCATAAATTTCACATAAACTCATCATCGATATCTATCGATCTTCACCATTTGAGTCTCAACAGGACCATTTTTGTCTCTAATGCCTATTGCCATGGTTCTTTCATACCTTCAAAGGAGAAGCAACTTCAACATGCACAATCATGAGAAAAGCACTGGGAAACGATGAAGAAGACAATGGAGATGTAGGATAGCAAAAATATCTCTATTTCTAATTAATTAATTGCAAATAAATGATAGTCTCAAAGTGTGGTAATTGAAAGGACAATTGCCTTCAGAGTAAGTTCATTTTTTCCCTTTTTGAATGTAACATGGCATATTAAGGTTTAGGAATACCCTGATAGGAAAGTATCTTTGAATTTAACACAACATATTAAGGTTTAGGAATTCCCTGATTGGAAAGTACTACTAACGAACACTTAAAAATGGAATTACCATACGCTGCGATATCCATGATGGTTGGATCATTAAGAAACTAGTACTATTATGCAGCATGGATGGATTGTTAGATTTGAAGACAGAGTATGGTTGGATCACCAAGAAACTAGTATTGTCATGTAGCATGGATGGACTATTAAATTTGAAAACAGAGTATAGTAAGAAACATGAAATCTCATTACGTACTATTTTAAATCAATGTTCACTGCAAATGAGATAAGGTGTCCTTCAAATCACATTATACACTTGCCTGAATCATCACTGCATTGAGCCATGGTATACGAATTGTAGGGATACCCAAAGAGCAGGCAGTAGCTAAAATTATTTATGCCAACACTATGGAACTAGAGGGAATGGATTCAATGGAGATCAAGACCTTACGTTGTGTTTTTCTAAGTGGAAGAGGTCCCTAGAAATTAAATTTTTCTTGGAGATTGGGACAAGCAAATAATAACAAGCGGAAGCACTAACAATGCATCAAGGAGTCAGGTTCCTGAAGGACACCTCGAACTGATGATCTATATCAGTATATGTCAAACAAAAAATAAATTCAGACCGCTTCAGACCAATCCTAAAAAACCTTATTGTAGGCAAACAAATTTGCAGCTAACCAACCAATGTGAAATGGATTTTTAATGAAATTATGAAATGTACTACACAAATTGATGATATATATACCAAAAACAGAGCATTTATCAACCAAAATTAAGACATCACGTCTGTAAAATGCCAGTCTTTTTACAATTGTTCTTTGTTTAAAAAATGAATATAATGAGAAGTACCTGTATTTTTCATGAACCCTAGCTTCCAAAAGAGGAAAATCTGAACCATGCTTGTAAATTTGAAGAGTTGTTATTTTGAAAATAAGAACAAATCGTGCATGGAAGTAAGTTTAACAGCGCAGTTGTGGTGGGATCAATCCTAGGATCAGAACTGCTCAATTACCAAATTTGTTACAAACTACCGGGTTGATAAAAGTAAAGTTGGTAGCCCAGGAGTTGTAGCATTCTTGTTGCAATACCGGCTCTCACCACTTTTTGGCATTGTTGCTGGGGAAGCGTCAGAGTATTTTCTGATTACTTCTTTCTTCTATTTCTTATTACGACATTATGCTAACAGTTTAATTCGGCAAAATTAGACTAGTCATTTGTTTTCTTTCAGTTCTACATTTCCTTGCTTTCCTTTTCAATTCTGCAAGCTCATTTCATCTAGTTGCAATTTGTTTTGTTCAATCACAATTTCAGTTTCTGTAGGTACTTTTAGTGTGGGGAAAAAGAAACAAAAAAAAACCAACCAAAAATATTTCCTTTCATGCCTCGTAAGAGTAGAGATAACTTAGGAAAATTTTTGCCCAACACCCCCACTACTTCACACAACCAACCTTCTCTCTTCTTCGGTGGCTGCAATCAAGAAGAACCCTTAGGTGAACATCCAGACATATTTTAAGAACCTATAGGGGAAGAAGAAAAAGAAAACATTCCTCTGGAGCCAATGGCTGAAAGCATAAATGCTAGGGGAAATGGAGAGAGAATAGAGGGTACCTTCCTCATCCGGGAGACCAATGGGGAAACCAAAATGAAAAATATAAGTCCTTCAGCCCTACCTCACTTCCATGTTCTAACTACAAAAGATCCTGACACCTTCTTGTTTGAGTTTGCTGTCATCTGTTCAACTTATGACTATGTAGAAGAAGAGAAAATGTTGAAATTGTTCCCTTCTACTCTCAAGGACGCAACACTACACTGGTTCATGGGATTACCTGGTAATAGCATCAAAACTTGGGCTCGGATTCAACAGGACTTTAATGACAAGTATCGAGACTATTGTAGGTCAAAAGATACTAAAGAAGAAATATTTCGAATGACCATAGGAAGTGATGAGTCCCTGAAAGACTATGAGGAGAGGTTCCAGCTTAGTTACAAAAGGGCCAGGTGTACACTTCACCCTAAGTCTCTGAAGTTGGTTCGGCTCAGGGGAATTCAGGAAGACCTTTTAGACACCCTCCATCTACTGGTCGGGGGAGACATCTACCAACTGTCCTATGAGGACTTAAAGATTGTTTTTAGAAACCATTCTAGAGCAGCCAGAAAGAAAGGCAGGGGGAGTCAACCCATAGCCAGCACCTCTTCTTCCAATTCATCCATTAAAGGTGAAATTGGAAACATGTTGGAAGACTTTAAGAGTGAGATGCTGCAGACTCTTGCCATGCAAATGGATACCTTACATATCAAAAGAAAACAAGAGGAAGCAAAGAGGGCTTTGACCATTATTTTTCCCTAGATGCACCAGGAGGCATCCTAGGAATGAATGCCCATTGAACTCTATAGAGATTTGTTCAGTTTGTGAAGAAGATCATTCTACAGATATATGCCCTTCCTTGCTCGGACTTAAATCTGTATACCAAGGGGTCAAAGTAGTCACTGAATAGATGTATTACATAAACCAAAAGAGGCTGCATGGACCTAGACCATACTAGCAGGGGATGCAAGGGACATCTCAGGCATACTAAAACCCCAACCAAGTAACCTCCATACCTTCTTGGGCCCCCCCTTCTCATCCTTCCTGGTCCACACCTCCTCCTTGGTCCTTCACATCTCAATATCATGCCCAACTAGCCACACATTCATTTCAATCCTATGCTCAGCCGCAACCTTAGTGGAATGCATCTCATTAGGGGTGGAGGCCCCAATACAACTCTCTTCCCACTCTTTTGCCTCCACCACCTACCCAACCATAACCATTACCTTCTGCTCCACCAAGGCAACCCCAAATGCCTACCCAGCCAAATCTGAACTGGAACAACAGACAAGCTCAACAAGTGTATAGTGGGGAACCATCATGCCCAACTCATGCTGTGGAGATTCAAGAAATTAACTTACGATTCGGGAAAGTTCTCCCAAATAGACAGCCTCCACCTAGGGAGGGTGAGGAAGATAAAGACGAAAGTGGACCTAAAGAAAATCCACCCTTTCCTGAGAGACTATCCATGACAATCCAGCCTACCCCAGAAGAGACTGAACTCTTGGGAGAATTGAAACATTTATGTGTGAAGATACCACTTCTCCAAGCCATAA
>APFE031757578.1:7410-18370 GCA_000404065.3 Pinus taeda
CCCTAAACGACGTTTTTTGGGAAATCTACCGCAGCGATTTTTCGTGACTAAAAATCGTCTTTTCCGTCGTAGTCCTCGGAGAGATCTTTCCAACGGGCTATCATGCGCGTCAAACGGAGATAAGACGACCAATTCGCGACCCCGGGAAGTTGATGAAACTTACCCAAAAACGGGGCCCACAATTTGGCGTTTCATCTTCTAGGGTTAGGTTTTGGATGTGAAGGGTTTCCATTGTTTCTCAACAATAAATAGGCCTTCGAGCCTCATTGTAACACAGTTCAGAGGCATGTAGCCACACATCTCTTCTCAGAGATAAGCTACCATCGCCTTAGCTGGTTTTATTTCTGTTTCCGGTTGTAATCATATTTCAGTATTTTCCATTAATGAAATGAAGTATTATTTCCGCTGCATCTATTTATTCATGGTTATCGCATCTCTGTATTTATGGTTATCTCTATAATCTATTGCGTTCCTATTTAAATCCAGATCACATTGTCCCTTCTCTGATCTCAACTGAGTTTCTGTCTGAACTGACATGCATCAGTTATCCATGAGTGAGTACATAGTTATCTGAAAATAATAGTTGTCACATACATGAAAGCATCAACAAACTATATCTCATTAATTTAACAACTTGTTAAATTAATCTAACTGAACTTGACTAAGTTAAACTAAGTCAACTGATCCTCTAAATATAGAACTCATCCTTGATTCCTCAATCAGTGGAGCAAAACAAGGACACATTCCCCAATGCATGGAGAAATAATTGCATGCTCTCACAAAGACTTCAAGTTTTCTTTTCAACTAATTAACTCATGGAGATTAATTAACTAATAATTTAAACTACTGGTAAGACCAAATTCGTTGTTACTTCCTATAGTTAGACCAGGAACTGTTAAAAATAGGAAGGGACCCAGAAATGTTATTTTTAGCAGTTTCACCTCTCACCCAAGGTGGCCTAAATGCTCATTGGCCGAACTGCTATGTTTAGAAGTAATATTTTTTAGAAGTTCTATTTTTAGCACTTCCTAAATTTAACATATCTTGTTGCACACTTTTCAACATTATATAAATACATGCAAGAATATGAAAGTTAAGATTCTATTATTCTTTAAAAGAATTTGGACAATGGTATTGATTTTCCTTGGAAAAGAATGTAATCTTATGGGAGGGGAAGAGCAATTAATGTGGTATATACTTATGGACATGATTTGATAGTGACATGTGTATAATTAATGCATATTCAGTGTTGCTAAAGGGAACATGTCATGATATTTTGTTTATATTTCATGTATCCACATGAATAGATGTTACAGAATCATTAATAAGGATTGATTATTGGTTGATTAATACTTTATCTAATCACGATATCAAATTTTATTGAAGACAACAATGGAAGGAAATAATGGCGACTTATGCAAAGGATAGATTATATTTAACATTGTGGTAGGTGAAGAACTAATGTTCCATGAAGATTGAAGGGTGCCAATTGTAGGATGGTCCACTGATGGGGAAAATCTAGGCCATAATGACATAAAGATTGTGAATTTGTGGGTAAATGATATCATGATGATTGTAAAATCTTCTAGATAGACATGTTTTACTTAAATTATATTTATCTATAATATTTTATTGATAATGGTTAAGAGATAGACTCTCTTACAAACCATTGAGTGAGGGGTGAACACCCTCATGAGCGTTTAATAATAAAAGTAAACATTTATTGGTTTTCACCCTATGGGGTTTCCAGGGTATATTAGTGTTGAATGATGTGATTTCCTATGGTTCTATTTGGATTATTTTAATTCTTTTCATAACATGTCATTTACATTACCAAGTATTTGATTAACTAACATAGTTGAAAGAATCATGGAAATGATGCAATGTTACATCAAGATGTTTACGATAATATGTTATATCATTGGATGTCATGTTATGTTATGTAAATTCTTATTTGTTTACTAAATATTATATCTAATATCTAGTAAAGGAAAATGGAATAAGTAATTAGAACAATTACATGTGTAAATTGTGTAAAATTTATCTAATCCTATGTGTTTTCATGCGAGGTTTACCAGGGGATGTTACAGGATGTATAAAAATGGTGTTGGTGATGAAGAACATGAAACTGTCAAGGATGTTGGTTCAGGGCATTCTAAACTTGTGGAACATCTTTCATATCATCAAGAATAGATAGAAGGGCCAAATTATTCCAGAACCCAGGAAGAGACTATCATGTATTTGAAGTACATTGCAATAAGTTGAGGGATGTGTAGCTCCTTGTGGCACTTTAATGAGTCATAACATTGATTCCAGGCTATCCAACTATGATGAGGCACTATTTCAGTAAGTTTGGAAGGATGACATGATGGAAGAATATTAATCCATCATGAAGAATGATGTGTGGAATATTGTGTTAATACATGAGGTGAAGTTAGTGGTAACTTCCAAGTGAATCTACAATATCAATCATGTAGTGGATGGTAGCATGGATAATTATAATGTAAGATTCATGGTTAGAGGGTTCTCCCAGAAAGAGGGAGAGGAATATGAGGAGACATTGGCTCAAGTTTCTAGGTGAAATTCTATTATAACTTTTATTTGTATTGATTCTATTATGGGTTTGAAATTTTGAGTTTTCAATAGTCCTCTAAACTAATAATTATTTCTTATGGTTTTTCTTACATTTATTATTCAACATAAAATAATTACACAAAGAAATTCAATAATATAACAAAATGCTAGAGGATCATAAAGATACAACCACAAAATAACACAAGAGTTTACCATGAGAAAACCAACATGGGGAGAAATACCACCAACCTTTACTTATAGAATCAACTCAATAAAAGAGATATCTAAGTAAGGATGATAATAAAACTAACTAATAAGATGGAAAGACTAGAAAACCACCAATATTCCAAGTCATCCCTCGTCCAAGATTCCTACAAGTGAAAATTAGTTAAGGTATAAACCAGGCTTGCGATAGGAGGCCAAATTTTGGCCCTCTCTATCCACATAAGTTTAGGCAGATCATAGAAAAGTTACCACAGAAAAATCGGCTTGTTCCTTCAACACTTGTGAATTGTAGCAGAGATTTCTTCTACAAGCGCAAGCCTATTTATCTACTCCTTTGACTTGATCAACTTCACTTTAAATCAACATATTTCCTTCACTTGGGAGAAAATGTATTTGTCTTGTGTGTGGGTTGAATTGTTATCTCATGGAGGAGGAATGAATGCTTATAGATAGTCATCTAGGAGGGTCAAACTGGTGCCTCTAAGGGGCCTAGATGACATGAACAAGAGGGCCCAACTTGGTCATCTTATGGAGTTGTGACACATAATACCAATTTGAATTCTCTCTTTTACAAGGTATTGAAGAACAAGCCTTCTAACTTTTCTTTGAAATATGCATATAATATAATTTCCTTTTAAGAATGAAGAAAAATTTCTTACATAAATGATGAAAATATACATTATGAGGATTGACCATAATTACAAAATTCAACAGGAAATTGTGTCTGATGTATGTGGATACAAATTTCTTTAATGGAGTGATTTATGAATAAGTGTACGTAGGACAACATGAAGGCTTTGAGTTGCATGAGAAGGAGACTCATGTTTTCATATTGAAGAAATATTTTTATGGACTCAAGAAGGCACCTTAAGCTTGGTATTCTTGGATTGATGGATACCTAGCAAGTCTTGGCTTCACCAAGAGTGATGTTGATCCCAACCTTTTCTAAAAGGTTGTTATAGGTGAGCCTATGATATTGTTGCTACATGTTGATGACTTGTGTTTGATAGGACCAGAGAATCTCATTGATCATAGTAAGTGTGAGTTGACATATGAGTTTTAGATGAAGGACCTAGACTTGTAGCATTATTACTTGGGAATATAAGTATGTGGAATTAAGAGATCTGTGGTTTGCATCTTTTGAAAAATTTATCCTCAATAGTATTTATTTATTTCTTTCTAAAGCAGCTCATCTTTTATCATCATTCATAAGTCCTGATGATGGATCCCATTTGGGATTTGAAATGTTGGCATAAAAATGTTCATATTGTGTATTCTCCAGTAACTAATTCAAAAAATATAAGTATGTGTTGACAGTGTTGGACCCACCAACATGTTAGGGGATCTCCCTAGTAAGAAGTCCCAACTAGACCTCAGACTATTTGTTGTAGGAGTCCCAACAGTGGATCATACGATATCGCCTTGACTGCGGTTGCACGCATAGGCAAGTAAGATTTCCCTATTGGTAGCAAGGGCATGACACACAACAAGCCAAGAAAGGTGCATGAATGTCTCTAACACACGAAAGGTGGAATGGTTGCACCCCTTGGAAACCTATGTAAACACGCAGCTTGAAAGATAACACACGAGAAAATTTGCATCACAAACTGGAAGGAAGGTGAACCAACAATCCAAAATGATGGTTAAACCAACAACACATCTCAATAAGATTCATACATACATATAGAGAAGGAGTCTATACATACATGCATAAGAAAACACATACATATATCATTAGAGTAACCAAGTTAACTGAGATACACTAACAACACATGCATGAAATGTGTTGGCTCTGTTATATTAAGAAGTGAAAAATCCAATCATATAGTACAACCATGACCAACCACTAGTCTCAATAGCAGAACATTAAGGTCACTTCCACCTGCTCCTCCAAAGAGATGTACTAGATCTGCACTGTGGAGAAGCCAAGGCTCATTACAATACTCTCCAAACTTTCTCTAAGATACTCCTATCAGAAGCTTGACTGACCAAAATCCTCTACAATGAGTTATGAGGTACTATGAATAGCGAAGGGTGGGGTGACCCTTGAAATTCCCCTTTGTGACTGTTCACCTACCCTCATAACTCTTTAGCTACTCTATGACTATTACATTCCACTATTGACACTTGGACTTCCACTTTACAAGATGTTACATACAATTTGCACATGTACCCATGTGAGACAAAATGGCTTGAGCAAGCCATGAAAGACATCAATAAGACTTGGACAACTGTGGGAAGGCAAACCCTTCGACATCCTCATGATGGTCGACAGGTGAACTAATACAAATATTTGTTTTCCCTGATGGTGTTCACATGCTCAAAGGTGACATACTTTTGAAAGTGAACTCTTGCCTCCGTTGCATCTGAGTACATTGATATGGCTCCTCTATCCAACTCGTCTGATAACATGTGCATCATCATCTTCAGTGCAGTTGGACCAACAACATACTGATCCATAGTGTCTGTGTTGATCTTCAAGTGTGTGCTAGTGACCATGTGCATCAACTTGTCAAAATACATGTTCAGATCCAGTTAGAATTGCTTCTTTTCTTCGCCTCGGTGAGTGTGCCAAATGGGTGGGATCGCATGAATGCATACAATGACATCCATTATCTTGAACACCCTTTCATGTGATCGATAATACTACTCACCCTTTCTACTCCATGCCAACTATTAGATGGGTCCATAACTTGTATGGGCGCAGTTTCATCAATATGTGCATGTACAGAAACATAATGCAAGACATGAAAAGAAAACTTACCCTAAAATAGCTAAGCTGAAAGTGCCAAAGACTCCTCGATGTAATGTGGGATGTTAGAGTTGTGAGGTCGATGTGAGGAATGAGCTCTACAGTGTCTGGTTCACGAGTTTTGATAAGATCGAGTTTATGATGTGCATGCCACAAATTGAGGAAAAAGCGACACTTGGTGAGAGGTTTGTAAAATGAGCCTTGCATGTAACCTCTAGCAGCGAAAAATAGTTCCCTATATCTAGAGATTCCTTTTGCATGCTGCCTTTTTCTATTTCAGGAAGAGAGGCCCATGCATGGAAATTATTTTTGCTCAGTCCCAGAGGGACCCGGTCAACTTGAAGGCACATGCAACATCCTGCTTGAATGAGAGAGGGATTTGCACAGTTATGAGAGGAACTGTGTTGGATGTCCCGGAGAGATTACAAAATTTATGGGAAGAGTAGGTGACTATTGTTAAGAATTGCATAATTTCTGGGCTGAGCTGCAGCGTTGGTCCATATTGTGCAATTTTCTAAAGGAAGATTGTCTGACTACATTGTGCAATTTCTAAGCCCAGTAGGCTGCCCAACAGATTTGCGCAATTTTTCGAGGGAAGGTTGGTTCCCCTCTGAAATTGCACAATTTTTTTAGGGATCTTCTCAACCAGAAACTCGCCCTAGTCCGGAATGGTAGCCTATGAGGGGAGTGGAAAAGTAACATGCACATCTTAGAAAGCTACTAAAAAGCCAGTGAAGCCTATGTACTTGAAAACGCAAGACATGTTGCTAAGGATGATTTGTAGGGAGGCTCCAAAATGAACCTAAGGAAAAATTTTGTAGGGTGGTTGAAACCACTACAATAGTATGGTAGTAGTCAACAAAAATCCCTTATTAAATGGAAGTATGCCATTATGATCCTTCAAGGATTTGGGATGATGGTCTACAAGTACATGTCTACTCCCATGGTGACCAATCTAAATAAATTGATAGAAACTGATTCATATATGGTAGATCCCTTTATGTATTGACATTTGATTAGCTCATTGATGCATTTGGTTAATTATAGACCTAATATTTTCTTTAGGGTGAACACTCTAAGCTAGTTCTTGGTGGAACCAAGGAATTCACATTGGATTGTGGAAAATCATGTGTTGATATATCTTCTTGGGATAGTTAGTTATGGTTGGAGATATGTGCCAAAATATTGAGTACAACTATATGAATTCTCAGATTCCAATTGGAAAGGGAGTATTGAAGACATGAAGAGCACATTAGGATGTTGTTTTAGTTTGGGTTCTACTTTGATATCTTAGATGAGAAGAAAGTAAACAGCTTTAGTACTGAGCACTACATACTGGCCAAGTACACTGCAACCAGTATGGATTTGAAAAGTACTTGCACGATTGTTTGATCAACTACAAGAACATACCAGGATATATTGTGACAATTAAAGTTGTGTGAATCTTTCAAAAATTCATTCTCCATGACAAGCCAAAGCACATTGAGATTGAGTACCATTACATCTAATACATGGTACAGAAGAAGAAGAGATTAGTGAAGCTGAGGAGCAAGTTGCTGACATTCTCACCAAGCCGCTACTCAGGGAAAAGTTTGCATACTTCAGGTACAATATTGGAGTGGCTTAGAATGCCTCCCTCATTGAGAGGGAGTGTTGATATTGTAGCATTAAGGGGCAAACATTATCCTTAGGTTAGGATATTGAAAAATCAAAAGTATTGACTAGGGGCCATGTAATGTATCTATCGAGAATGGCCCAAAGAGCATCAAAGCCCAGTGTGCTCCCCTAAATTTCCAAGAGGTATTTAGCTAGTGGGTAGAGTGAGTTCCTTTAGAATTGGGAATTTTATTACCATTCAATTGGCATGAATGAATGATAATAAACATGTTTTCATTGTAGGTCATAGATGTTGACCAGGTTCTAGGTGACATCTTGGATAATTGGTGAACAAGGACTAGTCTTGACCCAAGAAGGCCAAAAGGCTTGTGTGAACCCAAAAGGCCTTTGACTAGTGGGTAAGTAGATCCATTTGCAAAGGAGAGTTGACTAGTAGGAAACTAGATCCCTTCGCACGATGTTAATGTAGGATTATTTCAACATTTAGTGGATGGATACATAAGCATAGTTAGCTCTTTCAATATTTTCTAGAGAAGGATATTTTTTTTAACAAAGCGAAAATATGAAGAAGTTAAGAAAAATACCTCCCTATCTAAGAGGGAGTGTTTAATTTTCATAGCTACATCGGTATTCAAATAAAAATAAAGAAGAGATAATTTTAATTAATGTCGACTTAGAACAGTCATGCCATTCCCCCCTAATTGAATAGGTTAATTAACCCTTCATCACAACCCACATGATTTTGCCAATATAAATACATCATTTGACCTACCTTGGCATTAATTCAAACCAAAAAAAAATGATATCTTCTATTCACACATGTGAAGGAAAGAGACAAAAGATATTTGGAGTTTGAATGAGCTCTCTAATATGTTTGACTAATGTTGACCAAGCTCTATTATAATCTATTTCACGTAATTTCTGGAGGGTTGACCGTAATTCTTTCTAGTTGAGTTAATCATAGAGTTGAACACATTTTTGATGCTAAAGTTGACCAAATTTTCTGAGTTGACCATAGGTTGTATGACGTAGTTTGACTAAAATTTCTAAGGAAAAGTTCACCATAATTGAATAATACTTTCTAAGGTAGAATTGAACAAAATTTATGGGCACTGTTTGACTGAAGTTTGGGTAGAGTTTATTGATTTATTTGGGCAGTAGTTTGGCTAATTTTGTGGGCATTTTGGACCATGTTTTACCTAGCTTTATGTGGTCAGATTGACCAAATTTGACTGAAAATCAAATTGTACCATCTGTTGAATTGAACAATAATTTCTCTAAGAAGATATTGTTGGGTTTTTTTACCAAGGTTGGGTTTCCTGGGTGAAAAATCTGTGGTATTTACTATTTGATCATGATATCTATTGTTGAATTATTATATTGCATTTATAGTTTAATTTTTTGAAGTGTAATTGCTTAATGATAATCTAGAAAGTGCAAAATTGTTGAGGGATATGATCCCCTAGGGCTGTTGGGTGGAAACCCCAGCAGACTGAAAGTTGTCTAAACAAAGAAGCACACATTCACACAGCCATTACACTATAATAAGCAAATTCTAAAGTATGAAGGACATACTTCAGGTCCTACGTTCGAGAAGTTCCTCAAGGGTCCAAACCCTTCTTCACGTCCTTTTTGCTCCTTTGTCCTGCAAAACAAACAATTCCAAAGAATGCAGCAGTATATGGACAAAGACTTATACAAAAATCATCTTTATGTTATAAAAGAAGGAAGTTAGTTATAAACTTTAAACAACCATTCATATATGAAATTCAAACATGAACATCATAAACATAAAGAAGAAGCATATCGGGAACGAAGACGTGTTTCTTTATTATAGACAAATAGAATGTACAAAATGAGTAATATCACCTGAGTAACATTTCGCAGGCTCCAAGCAAAGCTTCCTTCCGGATCTGTCCAGCCTCAAGCCTCTAGCATATCTCCTTCCAAGACTAACTCCATGATGCCATAACTAGTGGATGAACATCAAATCACAAGGAAACAAGGGTTTCCTATACAAATGGGGGAAGTGCAGAAGGCACAAGGGTCTTCAGACCTGGTCAGGGGAAAATATCAGTATAATAACCTTTCTCTCTCTTCTCTTGTCCCTTAGGCCTTCCCTTTGATGTCTTTTTATACCAATCCCAAAGTAGTTTTTTAGTTACGAATTGGTTGGGAACAGTTGGGCCACAGGCACTAATAGGTGATCAGCAGGTAAAACCCGCAATCTCCGCCCGAAAATAAGGAGTTTTATATTTTTTTAAGTGTTTTAATACATATAAGCGGTTTGGGTATATACTAACCCACGTATACACGCGTTTAACTCAGGGCAATGTCGCGTACAGGGAATAAAACACGATTTTTTAAATTTGGGACCAGGTCTGGAAGGAGGGGTTGCCCTAGGCCATGAGTGCAACATCACAAACCATAATAGTGAGATTTGGAGCTATAACAGATGCCCCCTAATATATGAGGTCAGAAGGGGTACATGATGGCCGAAATATATTAAGCAAGTACATGGAAAGGAAATCTGCCAAAAACCGAGGAGTACTTCACCATAATTCAACCTGCCAAGCCATAAAAGGAGATCAGAAAGAAACACCGTCTGAGGCAGGCATACCCATGCTCGGAGAAAGCAAAGAATGTTCGCATATCAAGTACAAGCAGATCCACTAAGTATACAAGTATAAATGACTATAAAATACATAATGGATCATCTGATCATGATCGAACAAGTACATTTCTGAATATCACATATAAAATTGTCAATGATGCTGAGAAATACAACGGATCACTGATATCAAAGACTGATCCCAAAAGGTACAAACTGAACATGATGGAAAAGGATGGTACTACACTGCAAACTTAGGTGCTAGCATATAGAATGTCGCCATGACTAACTGAAACATATAAGGTGGAGTGGTATCAACTAGCAGCAACAGGAGCAACTGTCAAGTGAACCAATAAATGTTGATACAACCTGAGGTCTTCACCAACCTCCGTGGTACATTTCTACACCATGGGAATAAATGATCTGAAGTCGACCATGTGAGAAATCGTTTGATTACCGGTCATTGATGTATATTGTTAACAAACGCGAGACTACTCATCGATAATGATAATGAGCGTCAAGGTACCCAGTACAAACCAACAAGTGCGAATAAATGAGCTGAAGTCGAACACCTATAAGAATCTATCAATCAGGAGACAATAATGGTTTCCCACTTTAGATATTTTCCCCGGAGCAATGAGTCAGAGTCGATAGGGAAATATCCACTAGAAGGAAGGCATTAAGGCATCCTTCATCAATCTAGCGCGAGTGTAACCCGTAGGCCAATAATGTGGAAGGAATCGGATGAAGAAGGATGTAGTAACCGAACCGAGGTACGTTTCCGGCATACACAAGATGTAGCTAGCGCACGGCAGAAACCCTCTGAACCAATCAATAATGTAAGCTGACACAGAGGCGGGGTATCCACCAATAGGGTCAAATGGAAACCAAGGTACCGCACGAATCCCAATGTGTGATAATGTAAGCTGACGTCGAACACAAGGGAAACCACTCAGTCAAAGACCCATGATACTGATCGATCCTGAGCACAAGGTAACCTATCAATAATGAAAATAGGGCCGGGGTGCAGCTCTAGGCCTGTCCTCAGAACAAGATGTCGTCGTCGATAAGGACAAGACCCGCCAGCATGAAGTCAATGGGGACCTTCTCAAACCGGCACGAGTAAAGGACCAATATAACTGATGTGATGATAGACATGACACTGACAACCAGGATGGCCG